>LOJH01007437.1:15449-31692 GCA_001685095.1 Ellobius talpinus
TTGCCAGCTGTGGGAACTGGGCAGGACAGAAACCCCAACAAGCAGCCCCTCCTGCTACAGATTCTGCTTCTTCTCAGCAAACAATGGTCTCCCTGCCCTTCCTATCCTTATCCCTGTCAGAGCCCCCAACCAGATTGTCTTCCATATTCAATCAGCATCAAGATTTCTCTTTCCCCTTCACCTCAGGCTAGGCACATTCCTCTTGGACAAGCCTTTCTTTGTCTCTCTACATTGTACCCCATCCTGTATCCCAAAACCTTTATTTGTTTCCCATCTTCCTACCAGCACTATCCATGGTGGGGCAAGAGTAGACTGTGGAGGAAAAATTGCAGCAATAGTTGAGTACAAATGCAGACTTTGAGATAGTCTTTGAGATGTTCTTTGAGAACGCCTCTGTGAGAGGTATTCTGGGAACGTTCCTGACCCCCTCTGCTTCTCACTGTAGCCACCTTGATTTGGAGATTTGGAAGTGGAGTGGCAAGTGGATAATTCATCCTGATTTGTCCAGAATTTTCTTCAGTTTAATACTGAAAGTTGTCTGCCCTATAAAGTGTTTCCGTTTCAGAGTGACTAGGATGGTTGGTCACTCTGAGTAGATCATCCAGGTTTTGTGGGCCAGGGGAGATTGTGAGTGGTAAGAAAGGCAGTCTTTGATTCTCTAAACCTGGTTTCAGTTTCCAAGGAAGACATGGAGAAAGTGGACATCCACCAGGAAAAGCCAAACTTCTGTCCCCACTTGGAAGATAATCCAGAATATGACACAATCCCTTACATGAACGTGAGTCCCTTTATATTTTTTTCTGTAATCAGATCCATCCCTCCAAGGCTTTCTTTACTTCACTTGAGACTACCCTCTACAAGATTGGGTAGCATGGGAAAAGGAAGGGGATTAAGATGTAGAGTCTTTAACTTCAGTCAGTCTGCCTCCCTCACACCTTAACTCATAGCCATACAGAAGTTGGTGAACTTTAGAACCCTTGGTTCTTCTCCACACCTGTACCACTCACGTGAGCAGTTCCATGGAGTCACCTCTTCCTTTTTACAGTTGATGATGGTGGTCTTTGCTTCCTCACAGCAGGTTGGAAGCTGGTCTGCTTTGTAGCCTACTCAATTTACTAAGTCAAAATTTATCACCTTGTCAACCCCTTCCTCTTCTCTTGCTCAGGTTACACCCACAGAAACTGTAAGGCTGCCCTACATGGTCAGGAAATAAACTTAAACTCACCCGAGATGTTTTTTTCCTTTCTAATAATGAGTCTTTGTTCTTAGTATTGCTTTATTTTGGCTCATTGGGCATCCTTACTGTTTCACCAAGAGACCTTGAATTACTGGATAAGTCCATTTTTAACACTGACACTATAACTTCATGTTAGCCTTTAGCCACCTTAGGAGACTCATAGTTCATGAGATATATCTCAACATATTTTGAAATCCGTTGAAACATAATACATAAAATAATGTGATAAAAATGAATAAAAATATGAATAAAAACACAATGATTGTCTTTAAAACTGACTAATAGGCATTGTTAAGCAGTTACTAACAAGAGAACTTCTCTGCCTATCCCAGAACCTTCTTTTTCTTCTCTCTGTGTTCTCTTACATGTACTTTGCTTTCTCTGGATTGTGTGTCTCCATGTTCTTGCTGTGTGACTCAGAAGTTAGGTGATAATTATGTTTGTTTGTTGTTGGTTTATTAATAGGAAACAAATGTGGAAGAGGTAGAAGCAAATACACTTTATTCCACTGTGCAGATTCCCAAAGTGGTAAGAACCTTTATGGCTGACTCTCATCCTAACTGCCAATCCCTTTTCTGTGGCTCATGTTCAGATTTACATTTCATAGGGATTCTCAGTCCCTGGTGTTAAAGCAGACCCCTGCCAGTCTCTCATGTCTGCCTGTGGTGGGGATTCCTGCTTGTGACGCCAGACATGTTGAGGGCATTTAGCTTTGAGCATGTATCTAGACAGGTTTTTCAGGGCTTTGTTTGAGTTACCCAAAAATGTAGGAAATAGATGAAAACTGTTTTATTGGAACAAACAAAGTAGGAAGGGGATTCTAGATTGGATTGACATAGAAAAGCAGAAGGGTTCTGTCTAGAGTCATAGAGAGGGGAAGGGCCATCTACAGCTTGTGCTATGCACAGGAAGAGAGAGGTCATGGGTAAAGACTCTGGAGTATCATGTAACTGGAGGAGGGAGATTTTCTTGCTCTGGCTATATTACATCTGCTTTGCACCCTCCCTGCCAAGCCCCAAATGTGGTAAGATGTATAGCTTATCCCTTCATCACCTGTGCTTTGAAGAGACGGGTCACCTTTTTGTCCGTTTTTTCTTTCCTGTCCAAAAGAATTGAAAAGACAAGGATATTGAAGATGGTTTTCTTAGTGGCAGAAATGCTTGTGAATTTATTATAAGATTACTCAGTTTGTTAAGCATGGAGAAAGATAAATATATTTCCCTCAAGAATAATCTCTCAGCTAAAAGTAAACAGGAGGGCTGTATGTGAAGGAGCTATGGGTTGGATACCTAGAGGGTTGAAGGGGAAGGGAGAGGTAGGGAGGAAGCAGAGAAGAATGTAGAGCTCAATAAAAATAAATAAATAAAAAAAGAATGTCTGGGATGACAGGTCTTCTATGAGAGTGCTTGGGCTCTGCTCATGTCCAGTGTTCTTCCCATGTCTGCCTGCAGGTGAAGAGTCCCAGCTCCCTGCTTGCAATGTCACCTACATCAAGGCCGTTAGGCTTTGAAAATATCTAGACAGCAGTACTCTCTCTTCTCAGTCCAGCTAAACACGAAGAATTCACCATTCTCAGCAGAAATGGAAACTTCTATCACAGATTGAATGTAAATGCCTCCCCATGCATTTGCATACAGATGGTGAAGGCCAGACTCAAGGAGTTTCAAAGAACAGTGACTCTTGGGGATTGGCATGGATACATTCCTATTTCATTTAGTGGAGAAATTTGTTTCTAGACACCACAACACCAATGCTGTGACACAGCCATACTCCCTTTTTTTCGTATTTATAGTAAGAAATCAAAACAAAGAAAAGAAACAGGAAGATGAGGGAAATATGCAGTTTGATAAACAGCATGAATGCATTTAAAGTGGTTGGGAAATTGGACATATACAAAGAAGCTGCAGTGGTTAAAGAGATGAGCTGCGTTAAAGAGTAACCCCAGACTTTGCACGAGGACAGTAGAAAAGAAGCGCCAGCGAGAGCGAGGCCCTATCTATCAAGAACTCCAGCTGAAAAGCCCATTTGAAAAGGTTTCATTTAAAAGGGAGAATGTCTGAACACAGAGCATCCTACTTCAGTACATTAGAGTGGAAACGTGTTTCTCCGGATTCACCTGCGCGGCTTCTCAGAGCCTGCTGAAGCCCTGACTCAAGGGGGTGTGGCTCTACACTGGACCATCTGCAGAATTTGGCAATGTACATATGCTGGTGCCTTTGCACACAGGCAGAATGTGGAAGCTAGGAGCCACTGAGGCTTGCTCTGAGTGTATATCAAGGTTGGTGTTTCTGAGTGGAACTGCCAAGCAACCTTGCATGAAACTATGAAGGCAAAGCCTAGGCTGCAGTATAGACTCCAAGATACTGGAGCTGCCAGGAACACGAAGCATCTGCTGAGAAAACTTCAGGCACTGAATATACCCAAGAAAGAGGTCATGTGTGCTTTTGTTAGAATAAAAAGGCCTCCCCAAATCAACTGGAGCATACATGATGCCACAGCGTACCCAGGATGCCAGATACGGAGCTTCAGGATTTACGTGTCCCTGCTGGGTTTGACCTAGCTTTGGTCTGTTCTTTCTTTGCTGTGCCTAATCCCTCCCTTTGGAATGATGGAATGTGAATGTTTCCTCTCCCGTTGTACATTGTAAGTATGTAAGATTTTTTTTTTTTGATATCTTATAGGGGCTCACAGCTAAGAGTTTGCCTTGCATCTTATAAAAGACATTGGACATTGAACTGTTATGGCCAGGGACTCTTAAAGTTCATCACTGTGTGATGACCGTGAGCTTATGTGAGCCAAGGTGTGACTGTTATAGATTGAGTCTAAAGAATGTTCCACAGGCTCATGTGTTCGAATACTTGCTGTTCAATTTGGACAATTGATGGTGTTATTTAGGGATGTTGTAGAACCTACAGAAGACAAGGCCTGCCTCTGTAGATGGTGCATTCCCAGGAGGAAGACCTTGAAGGTGATATTCACTTTTGGCTTTGGGCAGAGCCTTCTGCTTCTACCTCAGGCAGAGTCCTGCCCACCATGATGTAAAGAAGCAGCCATTGCAAACACCCTCTAATGCAGACTGAGCCCCTACAGCCATCATGCCTTCTGATGATGGAATTCATCACTGGAACTCAAAACCAAAATAACCTTCTGCTCTCGTGAGTTGCTTCTGTCAAGATTCTGGCCTCAAAACAAGAGGACCAACTAATATAACTTCCTTCCAGAATAAGCTATTTGTATGCTGCTTTGGACCCTGAGGTTCATTGTTCCACCACTGAGCACTCTCGTCAAACCCAGAATTTGTATTCCTTCTGTAAATGTGACTGTGAATCTGTTGGTCCTAAGGAAAAAAAAGCCCAGAAATGTACATATTAATTAAGACCTCGGAACAAGATCTCAAGTCCCATCCTATTCTATAACTTGAGATCAGAACTATAACAGGAGACTGCTTACCAGGACAGACATGTCCAGCACGAGCAGATTTAACAGCCCAAAATGATGTATTATTAATGGAGTCAACAGCTATGTGTCAGGTACTGTGTCAACCTTGCCTGGATTATTCCAACACACTCTGCTCTTGCTTGACACTTCATGAACAACTTTACAGAGAGCCACAGAAACAATGGCTATACAGTCCCAGAAGGCCCCATGTGGGCATGCAGGTGCCAGAGGTCAAAATGCACAAGGATAGGACATCCAACTAAATCCCTATGTTTGGCTGGTACCATCCCAATTGAGTGTCCATCACTCAAAGCACGTGATGAAGGACAAGGACCCCTTACCTCCTCTTCACTTTTCCCTTGCATGCTCCGAAGGAAAAGCCTAAGCTCTGGGCCTTTAAAGGAGCCAATTATTCTCAATAGAAAAATAGCCTGAATACACATTTTGGATCTAGTCAAAGAGCTGGAGTCAAGGAATAGCTGAGTCTGTGGTTTGATGGCTTGAAAATATTTACAACTGTTAAGAACTTATGCTAGGTAAAACAGACATATTCCTTACCCCATAGAACTCACTTTATTTTTTTTGGTGTTGTGAAAGAGACATGGGAACACATAGAGCCGTGTGTGTGCACGCACACACGCACATATATGTGCATTTGATATATTTCCAGAGCCAGAACTTATATATCTTGAATGAGAGTGCTAAAAGGAAACCAGGATTCCAAGGTTGAAGGATATGAACTCAAATAGGTTTAAAACATGTTGAAAAAAGAGGAAGCACGTTTCCAAAAAGCAGAAGCATCTGGAGTAAGGAAGCACTCCTCCCAGATATAGGACGGAAGCAAAGAAAAAAGAGGAAGCCAAGAAACTGGGGGAGGAGGAAGCTTGAGGTTGAAGTCTTGGGGGGAAATGAAAGCTAAAAATAGGATGCATTCCCCAATACATGGCAACTCTGTCAAGGCCACAAAGGATTGAGCTTGCCTCTGCCCAGAGCTGTGTAGGCATTTGCCCAAGGCACAGATGTAAATGCTATTAAATACTACAGATCACTGTATTTATTACTCTAATTAAAAAGTAAAATATTATTTAAATAAAATCAGTATGTATTAAGGAAGGTTTCCCCCAAAGTTCTCATGAAGGTGAGAGGAAGGGCTCATAGCAACACTTGAAGGCGAGAACTGTTTACCATGCAACCAGGAGAAACCAGGGCTTCAAGTTTGTCCAGATAATAATAATTCTGTAATTTGATTCTTTCAAAGACATTGTGGAATTCACATACAAAAATATGCATTATGTTGCAATTTTCCATAGACAAATTCTGGAAACTCCCTAAGAGTGAGCCCAGAAATAAGGTTAAATGAGCAAAGACTTTAAGAGTATAGGGTAGGGAGCTGGAGGGACAACTCAGCAGTTATAAGCACCAGCTGATTTTCCAAAGGAGTTTAATCCTCAGTACTGAGAGGGTGGTTCACAAGCATCAGTAACCCCATTTCCAGGGCATCTTATACCCTCTTCTGACTTCCATGGGTACCATGCAGGCACAATGTCTATACACATAAAATAATGAAATTAGGTTAAATCTTAAAAATACAGTTTATTTAGCCAAGTATGGGCGACATATGCTTATAACCTCAGCGTTTGGAAGGCAGAGAAAGGAGGCTAGTTATAAGTTTGAAGTCAGACTATATAGTAAGTTCCAAGCCAGCAGAGGCTACATAATAGGAAGATCCTTTCAGTATTAACAATTATGATTTTTTGTTATTGTTATAAATTTACATTTGTCTAAAATTTAAAGAAATGTAGTTCATGGTGGTTATGTGCTTATAATCTTACCACCCAGGAGACTGAAGCAGAAAGACTACACATTTGAGGTCTACTGGGGCTACATAATGAGACCTTGTTTCAAAAACAACAACAAAAAAAAATGAAGGTCGAACAGTTTTTATAAAGCTAGAAAATGTAACAGTTATCATAAGTGGGAAAGATAACGTGTAGGATTGAATGTGCTCTGTGAGTACCGTTATGTTGAAAGAAATGCCTCGTGTGAAAACAAGCCCCAGCCCAAGCACCACATAACTAGGTGTCAAGGTGTGTGCTACAGTAGCTGCCCTCCAGAGGTGTTGGCAATGGAGTCAGAAATTCAGGATCCTCTGCTAACTAGTTCCAGGTCAGCCTGAAATAAATGAAACACTGTTCAAAAAATTAAGAAGGAAGAAGGATGGGGGAAGGAGAGGAAAGGAGGGAGTGAGGCCAATACTCCATCCTTCAAGTAATATGCAGTACGTGTATTTCTTTAAAAAAATCTATGTATGAAGAAAACACATTTAATATTAATAATAGTTGCTGGGGAGAGCGAAAGCTTAAATGTTTCATTATTTGTTTGTTTTTCTTGTGTGTATTCATTTTCCAAATGTTTTTCCATTTCAAAAAATGCATATTGTATAGCAGGATGGAAAAAGTTGTAAATAGATTTTCAGTGAGAATAAGAGTTGGTGTCTGCTAAGAACTGAAGGGGAAACCTGAAACCCACCTGTTAAAAGTGTGGTGAAGGAAAATGGAAAATGCCCCCCTGCGGGAGAACAAAGGAAGACCCTCCCACAGTGATCACAGGAAAAGATTAATTTTGGTCAGAGCATGACTTGCATCTGTGGTGGGTTGTGGGCAGGCAAAGAGAGCTGGGCTTTAGATTCCCCCATCAACCCCCCCCCCGCAATCTCCTCTGTCTGGGAACTATCTCATATGGCAAAACATTAGGATTAGCATCCTTCCCACCCCACCCTACCACCACCCTCTCTTGCTTTAATTAAACAGGGCCTGGAGTCTATGAACTCAGTATTTCACAATGGTGGGCTCAAAAGGAGGTCCTTTCCTCCTGAGCTCAAGCTGCCAGCAAAGGAAACCACCAACTAGGCAGTGTGAAAAGTCACACCGCCTCATGGGCCCACCACATACAGCCCTCTGAGTTATGTGGTGTGCAACTTGTGAAATATGAGCCATGAATTCTAAAATATAGAAACCTAATAAAAGGAAGGAGGGGGAGCAAGACTGTATCATTTCAGAAAGGCACTTGCTCGTGCACTCACTCATGCATGCATATTTTTATCTGTCCAACAGCACTACCCCGTACCACTAATGTCAGGCGCTGTTCAAAAGTACAGAGCACACAACAGTGAACCAGAACAGCAGTCTGTGCCCTCAGGGTGTTATACTCTAGTGAGAGGCCAACGTACATACTATCCTTCAAATAACATACAGTGGTCATGACTGGTCACCTACAATGGAGTGCTTACCTAGGGCAAGGGGATGGTCAGAGAATCTTCAATTTAATATTGATATGAAATCTAAAGGTGAATAAACAAGAAGAGGGAAACGTAAAGGGGGCTCCTTGTAGTCAGAGAGGACAGCCAGTGCAATGCCCTGTGACGAGAAGACCTGAAAGAAAAGAAGTCGCTGTGGCCAGCCCATAAAGTTCTGTGCTTACAGAACGTAGTTACAGTGAAAGAAAACACTGTAAGGGATGAAGCTCGATGCAGGTAACATCTTAGAGGCTAGTGTAGGTAGGGTCCATGAGAAGTACCAGGATGTGGAATGAGGTGGTAGGATGAATGTGGAGAAGAAAAATGGTTTCAAGAGATAGGACCTCAGCTGCCCTGGGGCGGGTGTTCAGTGATCTAAGAGAGGAGACAGAGATTCCCCTTTTCTAGAGAGACAAAATCTGGGCCTAACAATCGTC
This sequence comes from Ellobius talpinus, assembly GCA_001685095.1. Classification (NCBI taxonomy): domain Eukaryota; kingdom Metazoa; phylum Chordata; class Mammalia; order Rodentia; family Cricetidae; genus Ellobius; species Ellobius talpinus. Next base: position 23,857 of record LOJH01007437.1, read on the forward strand.
AAGATTATGGGACTCATTTGTCGCTTTGGCCTGGGAACCCAAAAAGATTGACCCTCAGAGGAAAAAAATAAACAAGAAATACATTAGCCTTAGCCAACATTAGGGCATCGGAAAATTGGAAATGAGATTTTAAAGATCTGATGTTTCTTGCATTAAGGATCATCCCTCGAGTAAAATACCATTATTAGGTCTCAAGCCATCCCTGAAAGCTATCTTTCATAAGCAGTGTTCATCACACAATCAAAAATAACCAGGCACAGAAGGGAAGCAAAACCCCACAAACAAGAACCTCTGGGTGGGGAGAGACAATCCTGACTGCAGCCCGTATTCAGTATCACTTCATACTCAGGGGAGAGGGAGACACTGAAAACTTCTTAGCTCATGAATCTGTGGACAAATTTTATAGATACCTTGATTCCTATCTGGCTTTAATGCTAAGTGACCTTTATGTTTATCGCCATCTGTCAAACTGGCAAACAGAAGAAAAGAGCAAATAAACTGTACAATTATGTTAATATTTCAATAAAGTCTCGACTATATATCAAACATTGCTCTAAACATTTTATATGATTATATATGCATATGCATGATTCATACATAAGGTATGACTACATTGAAACTCTTTTGTCAAGTTCATGCCTTTTGCAAAGTTCCTGTGGCCTCTTCCACAAGAACGGGTTCTCTTGACGAGAAACAATGCTCAGGATAATGGTCTGGATGGTAAAAGTTTGTAATAAGAAGGATAGTAAATCCTATGGTAAAGTACATAGGACCTCTTTCATAAGAATGGGTTCTATTGGCTGAGAAATGATGCTCAGGTATCTGCGGGATTTGGGTAATGCCTGACTCTACAGGCTATAAACAACATCCATTTCATCCTTCTGTGTGGAAGAATCCCCTCTGTTGAAAAGCCTGCACATATAACATTCTGGTTTCTCTAGTGCTTATTTGTGAGTGCTAGGACTTCATGTGTGTCTGCAGCTTATGTACACACAGGGAGTAAGACTGTACACATACATATGAGGTGGGGCTAGGGAGAAAACTAGAAAGTATATGAGAAAACCAACCTCTCTTTCAAGTAGCCCACTCCTTTTTTAAAAAAAATTCTTCTCTCATACATTACATCTGGACCACAGTTCCCTTTCCCTCCACTCCTCCCAGTCCTTCCATTGCTACCTTCTCTCTCCTTCAGACCCACTCCTGCTGTGGGATGATCTTTCTCTATGCTGTGAATATGTGTTGCTCTCATTGGTTGATAAATAAAGCTGATTTGGGCTATAGCCAGGCAGAATAAGACAGGGTGAGAAAGCCAAATGGAGATATAGGGAGGAGGGTGGAGTTGAGAGAGATGCCAGTAGCCACCCAAGAAACAACATGCCAGCAGACCAGTAAAAGCCATAGCCATGTGGCAATACATAGATTAATAGAAAAGGGTTAATTTAAATGTAAGAGGTAGTTAGTAATAATCCTGAACCATTGGCCATTTATAAGTAATATTAAGCCTCTGAGTGGTTATTCGGGAACTGGTGGGTGGGAGAAAACCCTCAGATTATGCACTCCTCCATTTCCCATTAGAAAAGAACAGGCTCCCAGGTACATAAACTGAACACAGTATAACAAGCTAAAATAAGACTATGGAATAACACTCATATCCAGGCTGAACGAGGCAATCCAGTAGAAATAAAAGGATCCTAAGCTCAGGCAAAAGAGTCAGAGACACACCCCCATGCCCCATTAAAAGTTCCACAAGAACACCAAGCTATACAACCATAACATACATGCAGAGGACCTAGTTAAGATCCATACAGGCCCCATGATTGTCCCTTCAGTCTCTGTGAGCCCCTATGGGCCCTGCTTAGTTGATTCCATGGGCTGTGCTCTCATGGTTTTTTGACCTCTCTGTCTCCTACAATCCTTCTTCCCCTTCTTCTGTGTTCTCCGAATGCCACCTAATGTTTGGCTGTGGGTCTCTGCATCTGTTCCCATCAGTTGATGGATGAAGCTTCTCTGGTGATGATTATGCTAAGCTCCAATCTATGAGTATAGTAGGATATAATTAGGAATTCCTTTTTACCAGTCATGTTTGGTTCTATCCTTGGTCTCTGGGCTGTCTAGCCTCTGATGGTAATCCAGGCAGTGTCATGCATGGGCTCCCTCTCATGGTGTGTACCTCAAGTTGGACCAGTCATTGACTGGACACTCCCACAAGTTTTGAGCCATCATTACTTCAGCACATCTTGAATGCAGGACAAATGGTAGGTGGAAGGTTTTGTGGCTGGGCTGATGTCCTAGTCACACCACTGAAAGTCTTGCCTGGTTAAAGAATATGGCTGGTTCAGGCTCCATATCCCCCATTACTAGGAGTTTTTGCTAGGGTCACCCTTGTAGATTCCAGAGAGTTTCCATTACGTTAGGTTTCTACCTCACCACAAAAATGACCCCAATTCCAGTAGTCTCTTCCAGTACTCCCTCTCTCTACATCACCCCATCCCACCTGACCCCTCCTACTCCATCCCCACACACCCTCAGTCTACCTACAAAGTCTATTCTATTTCCTTTTCCCAGGGAGATTTGTGCATCTGCCCTTGAGCTGTCATTACTTGGCCTCTCTGGGTCTGTGGATTGTAACACAATTGTCCTTTACTTAACAGCTACTATCCACCCACGAATGAGTACATATCATGTTTGTCTTTTTGGTTCTGCAAACAGCCAACCCTTATAATAACCAGTATATTCTTGGGAGCTCTAACTCATTCATGCAAGGCAAGCATGAATGTCTTCCAAGAATGGTACGTACAATGACCTAATTATTTCTACCTTGAATCAAAGCTACGAAGAAACAACAATCTACATTTGATATGGGTTCAGAGTATGTTCAACCTTCAGCCTTTCCATAGCTTTCCATTGGAAATTATTTGCTACAATTTGTGTCCCTCAAAACTCATGTTGAAATCCTGGCTTCCAACATGATGATATCAGGGGAGGTCTTTGAGAGGTAAGGAGGTCATAAACTTTCCCAGGAGTGGAATTTGTGCTCTTATAAAAGGGGTTGAGGATGTCAGTTTGGCCCTTTTCACCATGTGAGAATTAAGCAACCATGTTCCTCCTATGAAAGAGAGATCCCTCACCAGACGTCTCATTTTTCAACATCTTTCTAAGAATTCCAAGTTGTCAAGATATGAACAATAATTTTCGGTTCATAAAGTGTTCAGTCTATGGTATTTCAGGTATACCAGCAGAAACAAAGTACTGCCAAGTCCTCAAAAAACATTCCATTGTTCTATCAAGTCACTTACTTCAAGGTAGCAAGGAACATAGTAAGACAGTGGAAGAACTTAGGTCCATTGTACAACAAAGTAAGTTGATTGACTGGTAGCAGTATATACAGACAACTAAGAGGCATTCTCCATGTCCAAATACGACAGCTTAGGTAGAATTACTGTGTCTATGAAAAGCATATTCAAATCTAAATTATATCTTCCAGCAAGAACACAATGCTGCCTTTTCCATGATTAAATCAGTAAATACAATGTTACCAACTGCCAGCACAGGGCTGGTCAGTCAACACAGAAAATTCCACTTGGTTCATGTTTCACTCAACAAATCAGACAAACTGTTAGCAACCTTTTGTTTTAACTTGGTATTGCAATGTTCAATGCAGGATCTCAGTTTACTGGCCCCATATCTTTAAATTTGACTTGATTCAACTTTATGCTCCTTCCACAGTTATCTCATGCCTAGTCCCATCCTAAATTGCATACTATAAATGAAAAAACCCAGGCAGTTCTTTAGGGATTATAGTGCAACTCCTCATGGGTCCCACTTAATACTTCATTGTCAAGGGCTTACAGGAGCTGAACCTAGTTATGGCTCTAGAAGCAAAAGAGGTAAGGATGGAGCCCTTAACTCCTAAGGTGAGCTGGCACTCTCTTGACTCCCAAAGCATTTCTGCTTCTGTGGAGCATTAATCCTCTCAGAAATGGGAAGGTTGAGACTGTTGTATGTGGAGGGTCCCATGTCTTGTGGGTAAGAGGCCACTTCCAAAGAGATTTGGTTGGTTGGTGACAGCAATTCCAAAGGCACTTTTACTGATGTTGGGGAGGCCTCCTCCATTAGCAAAAAAACAGTCCTTAGAATTTAGGAGCTCTGTGTCACAGCTTTTATCAAGCTCTTCCCATACATTCCACAAAATTCCATTCATCCAAGCGGTACCTCATTTCAACAACAGACGCCCTGCAGGTATAAAGTGTTCAATGAGGCCAAAATCAAGATGGAGTTCTATACTTGATCTTCAGTAATTTCATCCCTGCAGGAAAGAAGGCTCTTCGTCAGGAACCACCTAAAAGCTCTAGTTGCCTGTATAGCCTGAGTTGGAAATGATCCCTTGATGGATCTCATTCTTTTCATCATTTTACTCATGGGTTTTAGTGGCAAACAGTCCCAAATGAAGCACAGGTAGGGAGAAAAGGAAACCACCAGGATGAGCTTGCTTAGAGCTCTGGGAAAATTAAATTCCCCATGAATGTTTGCAAGAATGATGCATGAAATCAAGTGAATTCTTGCTTCTTATATGTATTAATTAAGAGTAACCAAAAGCAAACATCAAATGGCTCAGTCTATGCACCACCAGTGCTCTGATTCCAGAAGCCTCAAAAGCAATTCAGAAAACCCATTCTTAAAAGTCTGTCCCTGTAGAGGTGGGCCATGAAGACAGAGATTTACCTAAGAGGAGATTTATTATAGGAATTGGCTCTCATGATTACAAAGGCCAATCAATCCCACGATGTGTTGTCTGTAAGCTGGAGAATCAGGAAAGGCATTGGTATAGTTCATTCTCAGTCTAAAGGTCTTGAAGTTGAGAATTTGATGGTATAAGCTCTATTCTGCATCTAAAAGTTCACAAACAAGGAATGTTGATGTCTACATGCAGAACGGGAGATGTCTCAGTTCAAGCAGGGAAACCAAATTTTCCATTTTGTTCTGTTTGATTCCTGAACCCTGAAAGGTTCTGGTGTCATTGTTGATGGAAAGCTAATCTCTTCAAGAAACATCTTTACAAATACATCCAGGAACAGGATTTTACCAACCACCAGGGCATCCCTTAACCTATCCAACTTGACACATAACATTAGTTATCAAGAGACCAAGAATTACTTCCCCTGTACAATTCTATAAAACAATTCTGTAAAAGGCTGGAATGGCCTCAGAGGAACAGCTTCCAGTAGGAACAAAGATAGGAACAATCCTGGAACTGAGCTCCTTCATGAAGGAAAAAGATTAAGACCAGGAAGATATAAAGCTGAGGCTAAGTACAGAACAGAGGCTAACAGATGAGGGCTAGATTTCTTAGATGGGGCCAGGGAGATGGCCTTAGTGGCTGAAGTTGCTTGCCATGTAAGCCTTATGAATAGACTTTGACCACCTGAACCTACATAAAGGCGGAAGGAGAAAATCAACTCTAGTCGTTCTCTGATCTCCACATGAGGGCTTTGGCATACATGCCCTCTTGCACACAGAGAATAATAAACTTTTAAATTTCAAATTTCTAATGTGGGTGAACATCAAGAGAAGTGTCCAAGAAAAATCAGAGAGTGGGCAGTGTTGCACTTTGGCCAGGGAAATAAGCTAACTGCAGACTTTTCCCTCTTTCTCCCTCCTTCAAATCCATTCCTGCAATGTCACCCCCAGCTTTGTAGCAAACTACCTCCTGAATCCTTCCCTCCCCTCCCCACATTGCCCCCATCTCCAGAGGATCACACAGATCTCTAAACATCCTTCTCTCTACTCATCCATCACTTTACTCCAACATCCCACTCCAGCAGACATCCCCTGAGAACCCACAGGCCACTCTGGTCAGGGATGAAGGCAGTCTGTGTATCTTCACCTTTCCCTCCTTTCCTCTAAATCCAATCCTCCATTCTTACCCCCAACTCTGTAGAAGACCACTTGTTCATTCTCCCCCTCCTCTCTGCCCTCATCTCCAGTGTGTAAATGTTCTGTTGCCATCACAGGGGCAAAGAATGCCACACAATCATACTGCACAACAGATCTCATGTGGGAGATTTGGGGGCAGGGTATGCAAAGGCTGCCTCTGAGTGGGGATGGAAAAGAGAGCAGGCTACGATGGTGAGGGCTTTATAGAGAGTATGAAGCCTGACAGAGAAGCAGCAGGCCAGCTAAATGGGTAGGTGAGCTTCAGCTCTTCACTCTCCCCTCCTCTCCTCCAGATCCAATCCCCCAGTCTCATCCCTAGCTCTGTAGCAGACCACCTGTTGCTGCCTCTCCTCAGACTCTGCCCCCATTCCCAGAGGAGTAGGCAGCTCTTGATGGAATACCCTGCTTCCCTCCAACCTGTGGTTTCCCTCAGCCCTTCCTCTTAGCTCATTCCCTTCCTAAGTCTCAGATGCCAATACCTAGAAACATTTTACCAGGAACCCCCAGTGGCCACACCTATCAGGACACCAGAAGAATTTTCTACCAGGCAAGCCACAGCGACCACACTCTCCTAAGAACCAGAGAGAGCACCAGAAACAAAGGAACAAAACACCCACTCAACAGAGATAAGACCAGATAAAAGCACCTAGAACTACAATCTTCCCAAACCCAGAAGCCTAGACAACACGGTAAAAACATAATCAATAACAGCCAAGACAATATGTCTCCACTAGAGCCTAACAACCCTACCACAGTAGGCCCAGAGTATTACAACATAGCTGAAGCAAAGAAAGGGGCTTTAAAATAGCCTTTATGAATATGATACAGTTCTTTAAAGAGGAAATGAATAAATCCCTTAAAGAAATCTATGAAAACACAACAAACAATGGAAGAAAATAGAAAGAAAACAAAAACAAAACAAGAAGTTCAAGACCCGAATGTATATATAAAAATCAATAAAGAAAACCCAAACAGAGGAAAATGTGGAAGTAAAAAAATTAGGAACTCTAACAGGAATCTTAAAGGCAAGACTCATCAACAGACAGCAAGAGATAGGAGAGAGAATCTTGGGCACTGAAGACATGATAGAAGAAATGAATACTTTGGTAAAAGAAAATGTTAAATCTAAGAAAATCTTGGCACATCCCCCTGCAACCTCAATGGAACTCTGAAACAGCCTGCTACTACACAGAGAGGACCAAGAGATAGGCTGCTCCAAAAGCTCTGAGACACAGACAGTGACAATACAGAGCAGACAAAGAACAGTTCCCAAAACACAAACAGCCACTTCAAGGATTGGACCAAGACACAAAGACACTGCCAGCATCAACTAAAGGAAGAGATGGGTAGGCGCCAATGCAAGAATTCATCCAACAACCTAAAAAGCAACATGGTAAACACTAGAAGCCAGTGGTCATACAACAGGAAGACTTGATCATCCTAACCCAGAAGCAGAGGAAAATGATTTTAAACATAACTTCATGAAGATGATGGAGACCTTTAAAGAGGAAATGAAAAACTCCCTTAAAGAAATGGAGGAAAAGACAAACAAAAATTAGAAGAAATTAATAAATCTCTCAAAGAAGCCCAAAGAAAACCAAGAAAAAAAATCAAACAGGTGAAGCAAACAGTTAAAGACTTAAAGTCTTAAATAGAGGCAATAAAGAAAACACAAACTGAGGGAATTCTGGATATAGAAAATATGGGTAAGTAAACTGGAACTACAGAGACAAGTAAAACCAACAGAATACAAGAAATGGAAGACAGAATCTCAGGGGTTGCAGATACTCTAGAGAAAATCAATTCATTGGTCAAAGAAAACATTAAATCAAACAAATTCTTAACACTAAACATCCAGGAAATCTGGGACACCATGAAAAAACCAAACCTAAGAATAATAGG
>LOJH01007438.1:0-30977 GCA_001685095.1 Ellobius talpinus
GGAGTGGGAGGGAAATGGGAGGAGGGGAGGAGGTGGAAATTTTTAATAAAAAGTAAAAATAAAAAAATAAAAATAAACCTCAGTGCCATTAGTATTGAAATTGAGATAGGTAACCAGATAGGCTAGAGACAAATGCTAAGGTTACCCGAAACTGTTTTGTCATCATTTTGCTTAATGGTGACTGACGATGTGAAATACAAGTGTACATGTTATATGGTAGTAGCTTGAAGAAAATAAGATCTCAAAGAGTTTACACAGAGTCATCAAGAACCTATCATAAGCCTTATATGCGTCGGTTTATTTCTGACACCTATCTTGTTTTCCGAATTTTAAGAAGGAGTTGTTACTTGAAAGGTTATTTTGGGGTTCTGTAAGATATGTGTGGATGGCAACTAAGATAATCTAGATTTGTAAATTATTAAGAAAATCTTACACTTGCAAAGCAGTCTGTGAAATGCAATTCAATAACTGTTCTTCACAAACTATTAGTGAAAAATAATAATATGGCAGACATGGGAGAAATGCAGATGAATAAGTCATTATGTCTACCTTCCAGGAGCTCACAGTCTCCTCAGAATGACAGATTCATAAATTAATGATTTTAATGGAAGACAGACCAATAAATATTCTGTCCTGTGTGCAACAAGTTGTGTCAGTATAGGAGAAGAGATTAATAATCTAGACTTAAAAATTAATCTTAAAATTGCTAATTAATGAGATGACTTTGTGTTGGCTGTGGAGGCATTTTTATTGTGCTTACAAACATTAGGAATAGGAAGAAAAGGAGGGGTTGTCCCTAATGACTCTCATATATTCCAGGAGACAGAGTTCCCACTTATTATTACATCATTATACTGAAATCCTAGACACATATAGAAAACACATAAAAAACTTACAGAAGTGTTTTTATAGGAGTCTCTGCCACAGGGAAGCCTCTAGAAAGATTTAGATTTCATTTATAGGCCATTTCCTAACATAACTAATCTAATATGCCAATTACTTTTCCAATCTAGATGGGTAATTAAGACACTCAATGTTCTGTGATCTGAATGATGAGAATGTGACAACCTCTACTTGATAAGAAAATTACACTGATAACAAGTCTTTGTATTCAACAAACATATCCATCAATTTTCAAACAGTGAATAGTAGCAAAATGAACATTCTCCAGAGGCAAAATTCTAAGTATGTAATGTACATCATTTATATTTTTACAATAATCCACTTTCCTGTATTATTTTGGCCATGGATTTAATTAATCATTTATTGAGTTTTTAAGATGTGCTAAGTCCACTGCTGAACATTAGAATAAAAGTCAGAAGACAAATATCATCATTGACGAGTTTGTTTTTTACTTCCCAAACATATATGTTGGAGCTAGAGATCATTCTGGAATTAAGAATGCTTGCTGCTCTTGAGGAGTTTTGTTCCCAGTACCGATTTTGGACGTCTTAGAACCACTTGTAACTACATCACCAGGGTATCCAATTCTGTCTTCTGGCCTCTGCATGCACTTGTGACACACACACACACACACACACACACACACACACATAAACACACACAGAGACAAAGCCTTAAAATTAAATTATGTGTTTTTTAAAATGATTGGAAATATCTATGAGAGAAAATAAAATGTCAGTTAAATTATTAAAGACATTAATAATAGTTCAATGCAAGGTAATCTGTAATCCTAATACTCAGGAGCTCAAAACAGATTAGTTGCTGTAAATATGAGGACAGCAAGAACTACAGCAAGGAGTACAGGCAAGGCAGAGCTGTGGCATGAGATCCTGCCTCAAAAATCAGAGTCAAAAAAATTAAACCAATTAAGGATGAATTCTGGAAAGTGAGCTAACAGTGCTACTGTGGAAATAGGTATTGGTGAGGGAGAATAGTCACATGACAGCAAGCCTCTCTGCAAGAAGATGCAGTAAGATGCAGCTGATCTTCCTTCTCTTTTATTCCCTTTTATTTAAACTAGATTCTTTATTCATATATGATATACTAGTTACAGTTCTCCCTCTCTCTTCTCCTTCCCCCTCAACTTTCCTCTCATCGGAAAAACGCTTTCTTGTTTTGTCCTTGTTCCTTTGCTTGAGACCAAGAAATAAAATCCAAGAAAACGGAGGAAATGATGTGCCTTCATACTTCAAAGATTATTTAGAGTAAGATAAGAAAGAAATACTGACAATAAAAACCTTTCAATAGTTGCTTGCCAAGAAAAGTAAGAAAACAGAAAATATGTTTTCCAGAAGAGAAAGGACACTGAGTATAATCAGTGTGAGAGTAGATGCCGTATGAAGGATCAGCCTCAGCATAAACTGATGAGCAAGGCGAGGATGAGTATGGAGGTACGACGTCATGCATCTCTTTGACTCTCTAGAAAGTCCTCTGGCGTATCTCCTCTGTTTCAATCAGTCATGGCTCATATTTAACAAAAGAAATCAATATATGGCTTTTCATTCTCAATATACGCAATGTAAGCTTTATGTCTCTACATTCTAGAGCTAGGCTAGATTACTGCTTTCGTGCTAGGATGTTATCCTATTACGCACAAGGCTTTGGTTTTAAACCCCAGTACCACAAAATCCTAAAAAAAAAAAAAACAAATGAGTTAAAAAATTAAATGGAATGAATTTGTATACTCAAACAATGATATAATGTTGTAAAGCAATATCATCTGTTTCCTTTCAGTACTTGGTTATTTCTTATGTTTCAGCATAAACTTTCACCATTTTTTTTCTTTTAAGAATTGGAGGTGTGGGGATTTTTCATCAATTCCAAGGAAACACCTTGATCTCCNATCTCCCTCCTTTTTTATCCCTGCTAATGAATTGTGTTATCTACTTCAGTATTATTTTCAAAAAATTAAATGAAAATACTAATGGATTTTTATATGATAAATTAATTGCATTTGTGGCAGATAGCAGGAGGTTACTATAAATATTTCTGCTCTTACAAAATTTGTTTAGACTTAGTGTACTAAATACCTTATTAATGTCACTGTGGAATCTGTTGCTCTGTGCTTTATATGCACGTTAATTTTGGGATGTTAACTTTATACCATGCTTTATTACATTAGAAACTTAATAGAAAAGTGTGTTTGATATAATATTCCAAGACAGCTAGACTTTTTGATGACTGCTCAAAATTGTTTTCTTTACTGATGGCTTAAGATTCCAGCTTTCCCTCGCCTCTCTTCTCTGTGCCAGCTCAGAAACTCTTAGAGCAGCTGTCAGGTTTCAAGTACAGGGTGATTTAAGGATTCGTTTTGCTGATCAGAGGAAACACAAAAGCGAAGACTTCACTGGAATATTCTTAGGGCTTTTTGAGTCTGTGCACACAGCCATCGGCACTGTCTAAAACTTCGAAATGCTTTAATACTTTAATAAATTAAGAAAAAAAGGCCTCCCTATAATTCCCAGAGAGGAATATCCTTGAGGAGAAAGACTATGAATATCTTTTCAACACTATGTTCCCAGAATCTAGCAGAGACTGAATGATTCTCAATTGCAAATGGATAGGGTAAAAATAACTACTTGGTGTCTGTCAACTATGCATTCTTAGCATGTAAGTCACGAAGAGAGTCTAGTTCATATTATTTATCTTGAATCTTCTAGGTTTTTCACTAAACCATGCTAAAAAGAACATGGGTTTCATGTAGTTTGAGATGAGCATTTTTGTCTAATAGGCCAAAATCACATACAAACAGCAAAATAGAGACTTACCTGAAGAGCCATTAAAAAGTAACAAATAGATTATTTGAATAAATTATGGTGTTTTCAATATTTTTCTATTGTGTGTATTTTGATAAATAGGTATAATTTTATTCTTTATAAAAAATTGATCACTGCTAAGTTTATGCCTATATATAGTGAAGAGCCAGCATCTTTTGAAAACTCTGAACTTTTGAAACTTTCATCCCTTCCGCTTACACAGTTCCCACCTCCAGCAAAAATTCTGCCTCTATTACTTTGAATCACATTATTTATAACTAAAGGTTTTATCTTGTATAATTCAAGTTTTTCCTGTGTTTAAGATGATATCTCCCTACTTTTACTTTGCCTTTAATATTTAAGTACTTATAATCTTTAAAGTTGGTAAATTTATTTATGCTGCTAGTAACTAGTAATATAAATAAGTTTTCAGATAAAAATTAGACAGATGTGTTATGACAGCTTTGTAATAGCTATAACTTGATTAATTTGGGATCATATGTCTTCTCACAAATTTTAAAACATGTTATGGGAACATTAACTTGAAGCTCAAACTTCAGTGAGCATGTCTTCGAGGCTCAGCTTGTAGTTAATTGTTCTAGTTAGCAAATGGTTCTTGTCACTGGCAAGTGTGTGAGAAATGTTGCTTTCTAATTTTTTAACAAAAGAGTTTGATATTCTGATCCTTCATTCACAAATGAAAAGACCATGAGATGGCCACTGAAGATCTTACTAAGCTCACTAAATCATATCTGCAGTATATTATAGATATACATCATTACTGTCTCCTGTCAGCATCCCTGAAATGTGATAGCCTTCCTCTCTTCCTTGTTTCAGTCACTTTCATGACTTGAATAAGATAACCTCATTTAATATTCCTTTTTTATCCTCAGTGACCTTGACAAGAAATATTATCAATGAATTTATTTACTTACTTGTTTGTTATCATCACTCCATTGTTCATCGTCTATCAAACATCATGATTTTCCTTTCTGAAATGATTACATTTTCCCAGAAAGTAGCTCAGTGGTAGAGTGTTTGGCTGCTGTTAGCATCACAGGTCTTGAGTTCAGCTCAGAGGAAAGCAGATAGAGGGAGAAGGAGGAAGAGCTTCATTTTTAGTTCTATAAAATTTAGTCTACTTAATCCTGGATGATTTCTTTCTGCCACTGCCTTTTAAAATATTTTTATTTATGCACTGAAAATTTCATACATATATAATGTATCTAAATCATATTTACTTCCCTAATTTTTTCTCCTTCCCAACTTATTTCTTTACCATCTTCTTATCATTTTTCTCTTGTCAATTTTTCTCTTTCTTCTTAGAAACATCAATCACTGCGGTATTTTCCCATCTGCTATTTGACCTACTGCCTTTTTTTTACATAGCATAAGCTTTTTCAAGGAATTGTTCCAAATATCCTATAAATTTATAGGTGGATTTTTTCTGTTGCCCATTCAGAAACAGAGATTTGAACTGATGTAAGACAATATAGCTTAAGAAACTTGTAAAGAAGTACTACAATATAATTAAAATATGCTATATTGTGCAAGATAGTTTATCTTCAAAAACACAAATCCTACATTTATAGTATGCTAATGTCCTAACATTTTTTAAAGGGTGCGTAGGACATATTGACCTTGCTTTGAATGAATCATGCAGATCAGAAATGAAGAAGGAAAGACAATAAAGGAGAAATGTGTTGAAAGGACCGATTTATCTGTGAGGAATGGCTTGCCTTATTTCCGATATTCTATATATACAGTGAGACTTACTTATTCCTTAAATATTGTAAAGATAGTGGAGAAGCAGAAAGTTGTAGAATGTATATGCCAAACAAACAAGGTTTATGAATTACTATGTGACATTACTGAAAATATTCAATCAAATTATGTCACTTCACTAGTTAGACAGTAATTAAAGTAAAAACTTCAAATAAAGAGAAAGGAGTGTATTTGATTTGTGATTTCTTATGGTATCATGTTTCAATTTTTTGAGTCTGGCTAAAGACAACCAGTATAAATTTGAACCATAGAGGTTCCTGTTTAAGATATTAGAAAAATCTGTAAATTCATTCTTCTTTATAGACTACAAACCATATTTTTAAAAGCAGTCAGAGATAATTTAACTGCAAACATATGTAGAAATTCACAATCACGGATACACCCGGAAAGGGGAATCTCAATTCAGATATCTAAATACTACATACTGACTCAGGAATTAGCAAGGAAAACTGAATAATTTCAAAATTCTCTAACAGTTGTACAAATGTTAGAAACACCGAACACAGCTTTTAAAATGTTTCTTTGTTTAATATTTCTCTCTCTGTGTGTGTGTGGGCGTGTGTGTGAGTGTGTGCATGAGTGTGCAATGGTGTGCCCGTGGAGATCAGAGAACAAATTTCAGAAGTTGCTTCTTTCCTACCCTCAGGTGGGTTCCAGGAACAGAGCTCAGGTCATCAGGCTTTGGAGCAATCATTTTCAATCACTGAGCCCTCTCCAGTTCTGGTACTAAAAACATACTACCAAACAATTACAAAAGCAAAACTTGTTATTTTAGTAAAATGTGGATTTTTCACCATGTATGTATTAGCTTTAACTATATAAAGTTATCTACTCAGAGATAAAAATGGTAAGACTGCTCTCTATTCCAATAGAGATGATTCTGAGGGTCCTGTTTAAGCATTTTCCCTGTGGTTTTATATAAAACACAGCTATCACTATGAAATGTCTGGGTTATACCTCTTTGAGGAAACCATGCTCCTGTTTTTGCATTGTCATCTTCTATTATTATCACCATTGCTACTATGGTTACTATTATCAATATACAAAATTTCCAGGGTGGGATTTATGGGTTCATTGGTACAAATAGTAACTGAAGTAAATCTTGACTAGCAAATGTGTGATCTTTGGGAAGCATAAGTAATTTGAATATTGAGAAGTTTGCTTTCTTGAGAAACCATTGTGAGTCATGAATCAAACGTGCAGGGACAGTACTCTTTGTGGGAAGCCTCTATGATGAGAAATCACTTCAGTTTAGTTGGGAAAATACTTCTCCTGCATTTGAAAGAAGTTGCTTCCATTACAGTATAATTTTGTATAACACTATCTGAATATTTGTCAGATATAGACTCATCTTTAAAATGCTTAACACTTTTCAAGAAAAATGATGTATCAACCCTTATTGAGATATTGAGTAATGGTTGTGTTGAATATAAAAATACATATCTTAATATTTAATAGCTTAATGTATATATATATAATATTAATACATATAATATAATAGCTTAATGTATACAGCTCATTAACTGCCACACTAATTTAACATTAATTTAACTGAACCTTGCAGAAAGTGTTGAAATTTCCTTGCTTTAGCTTAATCTACTTTACATAAGTAGCCTTCCTTGATTTTAATTTGCTGAATGCCATTTCTCTAAGTATGTTTTATTAGATGGATGTCTTGCTTGGCTTTTGTAAAGGACATATGGATTATATTTGCTGCATTTTCTAACTATTCATATGTTATCAAATATCCCTTTTTCTGTATCATATAAAATGCCCTGCAAGTTCTTGTGAAAGTTCATGTAACAATTATAAACACAGGTTAATAAATATGTATTCCAGTTTATTGGTCTTATAAATCAACCTTTTGCAAAGTAAGGAAAATCAAAAAGCATGCAAATTAAACCGGGAGCGTTGTCTTTTTCTCCCTTTCATGTTCTTGGATTCTGTTAAATGTGTTGGTAAGTGTTTCACAAAGGCTCCTTTTGTCCATCTATGTTCACCGAAGCTTTCCACCTTATCCGCTGTGGTTTCTCCCCCATGATTCTGCCTGTGTTTAGAGTTTGGACAATCCTTCATTAGTTCCAGAGTAGAACTTGTAAGAGCTAATGAGGGTTAATCTTACAGCTGTGGCAGCTGGCACTGAGCATTAATAGAGAACGTTTGTGAAGAGGATAACTTTTGATAACATTTGATGATGGTGTTTTTCAAATAAGAGCCACTTGGAAAATCTAAGGTGCTGAGAAATGTACTATTCATGCTCTTCGGCTGTGGTGTCTCATCTTCCAGGATGTAGACAAAACATCCTGTGTGCAGGTAACACTGTATTCAGTGAAGGATGCATCATTTGGGAACATATGATTAAAAAGTAAAATTTGATTATATTCTTATTGCCAACACTGCAGGGTAGAACTCTTGCTTTTTCTTTAGAAACACTAACACCTATTCAGTTTCTAATCTGACATATCGGGGGGAGGAACTCCTATGTTCCCAATGAAGAGTAATCATGGAATCAGAACCACCACAAGATCAGATACAGACTTTTTATATCATAAAATAGTCAAGCACTATGGAGATGGTTCAGTGGATAAGAGTGCTTGTTATAAAAACACAAGGACCTGTGTTCAAATCTCAGTATCCATCTATAAAGTGTGATATATTCTAATACACCAGTAACCCTAGTGCTATGGTGCTAAAGGCAGGAGGATCAGGAAGACAACTGTCTTAGTCAATGTTCTATTGTTGTGAACATACACCAAGACCATTGTGACTCTTATTAAAAAGAAAGCATTTAATTGGGGGTTCCTTACACTTTCAGAGGAGTAGTTCATTACCCTTATGGCAGGGAGCATGATGGGGAGCATGGCAGCATGCAGTCAGAAATGATAGCTTAGAGTTCTACATCCTGAACTAAAGGCAGCAAGGAGAGAGAAGCTCTGGGCTGAGAATGAGCTTTGGAAACCTCCAATTTCCACCTCCAGTGACCACCCTCCAGTTACATGATTCCTCCAACAAACCAGACCTTCTATTTTCTACAAAGTAGTGCCACTCCCAATGACTAAGCATTCAAGTTTATGAGCTTGAATAGGAGGCTCCAAAGCATTCTCATTCAAATTACCACCATAACCCATGTTCTCCTTTTTTTAAATTCACATGTGCAAACACATGTGCACATATGTCCATATTCATCACAGCATATACTGCATGTACACTTATGTATACACCCAAATATACACTAAGAAGAAATGAAAATAATGCAGAAAGATCTTATGTATTGAAAGATTTCAAACATAAAAGTTTCAACATAGAATATTCAAGCTAAAGAACAAAGAAGCAAAATGTGAAATTCAGAAGCAAATTTGAGTATATACAAGGTTTTGAAAGAATATTTTGCTTCTCTGATAGCTACTACAAAGTAATATATATGTGTACCCATGTTTGAGACATATTTGGTGTAATTTCATACAACCATATTTATGATGGAGTCTTCAAATCATCAGTCATGAGTTACCACCGTTATAGAATATTTGGATGATTAATGCAAAATTTAGCAAGTGTAAGGAGAGTACATTTTTTATTCTCAATCTTTGTATTTGTAGAATTAAC
Source organism: Ellobius talpinus (assembly GCA_001685095.1). Taxonomy (NCBI): domain Eukaryota; kingdom Metazoa; phylum Chordata; class Mammalia; order Rodentia; family Cricetidae; genus Ellobius; species Ellobius talpinus. The sequence goes on from LOJH01007438.1 coordinate 9,108, forward strand.
ATGAATGAATTTGTGCTAACAAATGTAAGCATAGTGTTCTAAAGAACAATACTAAACCAATCTTTCGTGCTTTCTACAGATTCCTGAAGATTTGCTGCTAAACTCTCAGGAAGACAATTCAATTACAAAAAAGTAAAACATTTCAACATTGCCTTTTCTTCCCCTACAAAATTCATGCTAACTTCTGCATCAAATATTTCTAGAAATGCATCATTAAGCAAAATAGAGAAATGCCCTATTCCCAGAGGATCCCAGAGAAATAACAGCAAACTAGTGCTAGTATTGATTATTTTCATGCATCACCCAAAAAAAAGTGTTAAGTTGACCCATAAGTGCTTAATCAACATATTTGATCACTCCCACCACTCCAGGACATTTAGCAATGCCTAAAAGTATTTATGTTTCTTACTACTAAAGAGAAACAAAGAGTTACTGACATCTCATGACTTCCTAACACAAAGCGAAACATTCCCAGCAATGTGAGGGAAGCAGGCACATAGATGCTGAAGCCAGTCAGATAAAGTCACCTATATGTGAATCCCTTTCCAGAAATTCAAAGTAAAAAATAAGATAAAATCCCACACGAGAGTCTAAATTGAAACTAAAGCTAACACATTTTAGAATGTCTCAGCATCATTTGCAGTGGGCTTTCTTAGAGATGATCATAAAGTGCATCATTGATTCAACAGTGGCATCTAAGTGTCAAGAGACAAACTTAAGAGTATTCAGAGAAATAATAAAAATTTCAGGACTATTCAAATGAAGCTGCCTCCGAGCAGTGAAAATGTATGCCAAGATCTACACAAAGATTTGATGTTGAGTGGTCCTACTCATCCTCTGAGAATAGAAACAGAGCAGGAGAAGCTGTCAACAGGAAGGCCTTGGAGGATGAGTGTTACAGACACAGTTCACAAGTCATGATTCTCTTCCTACTGCAATGTGCTACAAATGTGACAGGTAGATGGAAGTGTATTGCAAGAGATATTATATGACAATACTTATGTATTAATCACCTTTGTATTAAAATTTCCCAAATAATAATTTTAGACCTGGTCCTTTTAAGATAAAGGCAGCATGACAAGAACAGCTATTTGATGAGAAAAGAAAAAGACCACATCTTGTCTTTTTTGTTGTTGTTATGTAACTGAGCCTGAAACTTCATGTAGGTCTCTCAGTATTCCTTGGGGTGCAAGCTACTATTCCCCCATTTCAAAGGAGTAGAAATTGGAAGCTGGAAAAAGTGAAAAAATATCTAAGGTCACAGTTGGTAAATAACTGAATTTTGAACCTGAAAATAGCACTGTGTTTCCCCCTATTTCCTCCACCCTCCTGCAGAAAGACAAGGAAGGTTAGTCACCTCGGCTTCTCCCACCTGAATCATAGGAGGTCAGAAGCAAGAGCTGGACATCTGCAAGCATGCTTCTTAATCTGCTGTCCAGGATTTCCAACCCATTGTTTTTCTGAGACACATAAATGTATATTCAACCGTGGTTTCAATGTCAAGATTGGGTGTTCCTTGGGCAACTGGATTGGCTCCATCAATTAAGGGAATGCTTATTGAATTATTTTTCTTCCTTGTAATCCCAAACAGAATTATACAAGCTTTCATATGGTGAATATATATGTAGATAATGCCCTCACAATGAGCTAATACTAGATTGATACTGTAAGGCTTTCATATTTTGGTTTAAGGACCAATATATAATTGAGTACCCCGAAAGAGAGCAATGCACTCAGCATTGCACCAGACTACCACTGACATTTTTCACTTTACAGTTGCCCTTTATTCTTCACCCTTTAAAATATATTTGTAATAATCTACCCCATTCTTTGGGAACCTCATCTTAAATATGAAAAGTATAATTACATTTAAGTTTCCCTAATCACTAACATAAAATGTCATTGATCCTCAACAAAAAGTCTTATAAGGTAAATATCATTAACCATATTTTGTTACAGCAGGCCTAAGAAAGAGGACTTACTAATTTGTGTCATGTCACAATGGAAATTTAGGTGTTGCTCTGAAACCCGATACTTTCAGTCATTTAATAAATGAATTTTTTTATTTAAGAATTTTTTCCAAGTCACCATAATGTGAAAATTTTCAAGTTCTTGCTATCAAAATGCATACAAGCTATGTTGGTTAAGAGAAACAAAAATAATACATTACCAATGGTTAGTTAAGGAGACCAGAGCTTCACATTCATTAACACTAACCACTTTCTTCAATACGCAATTAAGTAAGACAACAACACAAGAAGATTTTCACAGGGAATAGTCTGGCTTTTAGTTTCTGGGCATGTGGAACTGAGTCACGCCTCTAATTACCTCTGCTTCTATTTCCATTGCCCCTGCTGTTGCTAAGGACATGATTGATGGGAGATGATGGTGAGCAAAGAACTAGCATTCAGTAAGACACTCGCTATGTGCCCAGTGTTTACGCCTGCACAATATGCCTCATTATGAGCTTGACAGATCTCCAAGAGGCAGATTGGGAATGGGTTTTGGAGATGGCTGACATATCTGTTACAGACTTTGCAATTTCTTTAAGCACATAAATACCATTTTATTGAAGAAATGTTACATGCAGGTAGATATGTATACATGTGTATACATGTGAATCAGTATATAATATATATCACATAGTATATATACAGTTTTATAATTTAGGTCTACATATTAAATATATCCTCTGCATATATACACTTATTACTATGTGCTTGGTATATATACATGTTAGGTCATTAAATGTATTCTTATCAACATTCTTTAAAGTTTTAATTTTTAACAAATCTATAGTAACACATTAGACTGAACTTCAGATAGTTTTATGCTTATTTATCTATTCTTCTATTGTTTTGTTCTTAGTTTTTGGATGAGGCATCAGTCAAATCCCAGTTAAAGTAATGCACACTGTTTTCAAAATTTGCTAGGATAGCACATACTGTTAATTCTCTGCAGTTTATAGGTATACCAGTGTTGCTCAACATATACATACTTCTCCAAGTTACTAGTAAAGATGTCTCCTAATGGGGTCCCTTTTGAAATATGATGGATTACAAACTTCCCTTTTTCTTTGAAAACTGTCCCAAACTCTTCAGTTTTCCAGAAGTTGAAGGTGGATTATTGACATTTTCTTTAAAAAGACTGAAACTCTTTTAAATGTCAATATCAAAAAAGGATGTGATTTTCAAAAGATGTAACTCTTTCTGGTTGTGCTTTCATGATGAGAAATCACTGCTTCAAATTCAAGTCTGAGTCATGTTGGTGGGTGGTGTAATGGAGGTGATGCTGCTTCAGTGAGGAGCTGCATGGAAGAAGAAGAAGCTGGAAATAAAGGCTGGCTCTGCCCTTCATAAGACTGACAGTTATTAGTGATGAAAAGGAAATGAAAACATTCGTTGACTTGCTCTTTATTAAACACAGTAGGTAAAGCAGATGAACACTTGAAAGCTCACTGAGCTGCCATCCAGAAATTTAAATATCCCTGTTACTGGCTAGTGGCCAAGGACATGCTGTAAACTCTATGGGAGGGTCACAATTTAACAGAACGTGTCAGATCTGGTGGGAAAAGATACTTTCTGTGCATTCTCCAGTAATAAAGACTTCCTCAGCAGGGTTCATGGTAGTACTCTTGTTTGTAGGAGTAAAGATATATCAGAAAAGAATACAAGGTAATCTAAAGACATCTCTGGACAGTATAATGGTGTCCTGAATTTTTACCTTGCTATGTTGTTTACATTAATTCATTAAAAATGTTACAACTAGAGATACATTTGTTGTTATTGTGTCTGCATTTCTCTATCTAGACTATTTTGTAAGAATCCAAAGGAAACTATTTAACATTTTACAGACATATGGTTAGAAATATGATTCTAAATATAAATGCTTTTTAATATAAAAACACAATCTGCTATTGTTACAGATTGCACTGATTCTAAGATAAGAGCCTGAGCCTTTTATTGCATGATACAGTTCTAGAACAAGATTTTGAATCTGTACACAATGGGGGGATATCTTATTACTTATGAGCCTGTTTTATTGATAAAGTGCTATTGCTTATTAATTTATGTACTATATAAATATCTAAAGGAAACATAAAGCAATTTGAGCTGTGAGTAGCAGTTTTCATGGAAACACACATGCTGGAATCAGAGATTCTAGCACAGCGTCCATCTCCACCTTTAGTTATTTGAGGAACACAACATGGTTCCCTCCTGTATAAATAACTTCCCACCAAATATACTCAAAATCTAACTTCATAGCATCGACAAATTATCTGCTGCAAGAGCCATTCCTATTGAACAGATATTTAAACTTTTGAGACATTAAAGACAGATGTCTTGAAGTAACAAGAAAATGATAAAGCAATTACTACTAAATTACTGAAAACTTAGTCTGCCTCAGTGGATTTCATTCTTTTTTAAATAAAATGTCTGAACAGAGGAACTAATGGGATGATGAGGTGATGGATTGCCCCTGCCTTTATTTCTGAAAAAGGAATGAGTGTGGTGGTACCCTTTGCCGATACCAACACCATTATGAAATGTATTTTCTTTTTAATTATTGTTCTCCTGTTTTAAGACAGAGTGACACACAGCCTTCTATGTCTGAGAAAAAAAATATGTCACAGGATTGCAAAGCAGACAAAGACATGTGAAATTATTTGTTATTGTGGAATTGAATTATTACTACACAATTAAATTGTATCTGACTCACTTAAACAACATGATTATTTTATGATATATATTCTCTAATGTTTTCATCATAGGAAACATTAATCATATCAATGCTGTAGTTGGTATCTGTTGGAGAAATCTAAGGACCTGCATTTAGGCATGACTCTAAATCTTTCTTCATATGAAACAGTGTACAAATTACTTACTCTTTTGGGTTAATTTCCTGATGCATTTATTGGAGGAGAACACTGACAATTTTGTCTGCATCATAGTTTATGGGGTCAAAGTGACATGAATGCTAGGTGTGCAACACATCCTGGTACATAGACAGTTCTTAAGGGCTGGCTTGTGTCATAACAGGAATAAATTCTCTAGACAAGGAAAGTCAGCTGTCTAAAACATCTTTTCCCCTGGCTTTTTCAGAAATCCAAATGTCCAAGGATTTACCCTCCAATAACAAACTAAAGTAAATTTTAGTAATCAGTACACAATTCATCTTATAACATAAACTATTTCTATAAGTCTAAATTGTGAGATCTTCAATTCTTAAACATATTTAGAACATCAACTGATCCATGGCTGAATAATTTTTCACAATCATCACTTTTATTAGTTTGGTAGTTGGTTTTGATGGTCTGTCTACCATGGTTCAGGGTTGTTTGCTTCAAAATACTGCAAGTCATACCATTCTGAGTTCTTCGTACATTTTCTACAGACTGTTTTTTAAAGTAACTTAGTACATCAGTTTATATTCAGCACCAGATAATGCAAATTTCACAAATATTGAAAACTTGAAACTTGTACATAGTATCTGAGAAGAACATTTAAATCCCCCAGTGCATTCTATTGTGTAAAACTGTAAGTATACTGTGAGTGTGTGTGTGTGTGTGTGTGTGTGCGCTTGGTAATGTGCACATGTGTAGGTCATAGGGAAATCAGTAGTTAAGACATCAAGCAAGGTTAACATAAAGTAGAAACAAATGAAAGTGTATAGATATTACATAATAAGCATGGTTCAAAATAGTAAGAGAGAATTCACCACTATACTCAGAAGTCTGTCAATTTTATATGTGTGTTTTGTGAGGTCTGTAATGTAATTTTTCTGAATAGTAAGTTATTTATACTTTCAGTATAAATATTGATTCTAAGTATTTTTATTTGTGTTAAAAGTAGAAGTTTCTATGTTAATAAATATAATCTGGCTACTAATATTAAATCCATTTTAAGTGAATTGCTTCTAATTGTTGAGAAATCAGTCACAGCTTCTTTAGGCAATTCTGAAAATGGCCTTAACTTTAGAGTCATTCTTGCCTAGATATTAAAGACATAAGCTCCAGGGATTGATTCCAGGTCTCTGATTCCTCATTTATCAGTCTTGATTTCTTTTATATGTGTTTCTTGAATAAATATTAAGTGGTAGTTAGGAACTTATACATCACAAGTAATGACTGTTAAATCACTGTTCAGTATGTTAAGAAAAGTACTTGTAAGTCATGACACTGATTTAAACCCTGGAATTCAGGACACAGTTGTCTGAGTGTCTAGTGCCCCTTCAGGAATAAGCTGTGATTCAATGTGAAAAAATTGATTCATAGTTTTATCTATGATTTCAAGAACCTTAATGTTATTTTTATTTATTTTAACTCTTTAAGAAAATTTACTATAGCAGTTCATAGTGGGGATATCCCGGAGCATGACGGCTATTATTTGGGGTAGTTTATTTTTAATGTCGCATGTCCAAGAATGACTAACTCTTGCTTAAGCTGAAGAGGTCAAATGACTTAAGCTTCCAAAAATGTATTTAGCAAATTTCCCATTTGCTTTCAGCACTGTGGCTCCTTTTACAAAGTACTAACATGCTTGGGCTGTAAGCAAAGTGAATTTACAAGGTTAATTATAGTGTATTCTGCAGAGCACAGTCATTTTGTTCGTAGTTCAATATTATGTTTGGCGTGTGTGATAGCATTGCAAAGTGGATTTGCTGTGACTTTGACTTTGCTATTCTTAGTTAGAAATGACTGTTCTCTTAGACCTTTTCCCCAGATAAAATGTCCACTGAGAGTTACTTAAATAATAAAAACAAAGAAGTTTCTGCTGAGAATAGTTTTAGTTGTTGGCTGATATTCAGGGAGAGAACATACATATGTGGCAATGTATATGTGATTGTACACAGTATTATAAAAGGCAGACTCTAAAGTGAAAACTTGACTGAAATGTTTTTGAAACAAATGTAGAAAATGGGAATTTGAAAGCTTGTTGATACAGTTAACATAAATTAATTTACTGGTTTTCATTCATAGGTTTCAGAAATGTCATATCTACAAACTTATTTTAGCATATAGAATGTATTTGTCTTTATTCATGTTAAGGAAGAAATGGTGAGAAAGAAAACAATGTTATTTTTAGATGAAAATTTAGTATGTAAAATCATGCTGCACAACATCAATAAGGTAAATATTTTATGTGATGATAAGACTAGAAATTAGTTGTCATATATAATGTTGATTACCTATTAAGTTTAATAAATTAAATATATTATTTTGCATGTTGTGCTTTGAAGAGCATCTTGAGTTCTCAAGATACTTAAAGTCTAGTGGGAAAGTAGATAATAAGGGGAAGGGGAAAGAATGTAAGAGCCAAAGGATGAGGACATGTGCAGCAAAAAGATTTCTTCTGGACGTGTAATAACCCTTATGAATTCACTGGTTACTTGTACATGACTTGTACAAAGGGTAAGCCTGTCAATATTTCATCAAAGTTGGGTCTGGGTATGGACTCTGATGCCTCCTTGAGTGTCTGTTGTCAGGAGATGGTGACTGACAGGGAGTACCATTTAATCCAGTACTATAGGCACCAGTACAATTTTCCGTGATCATGCTAGTGCCTCTAATTAAACTCAGCTAGTGATACATGAAAACATAAAAGTAGAGAAGATAAAATTTGGAAGATGATGGGTTTGAAAGGAAGAGAAAGGCAGATACCTGAAGTTAACAGCGGTTAAAAAACACTAAAATTCATCATATATATTTATGAAACTCAGTGAATAAAAATAAGTAAAAAATGCACAGATGTATGATGAGATGGCATGACTGGAGACTTATTCTTGATACTGATAACTAAGAACACAGGCATTTAAACTGAGAGTATCCACAAAAATCTAGAATACTCTGAAACTAAAATCCATGTTATCGAGAGATTTAGTCTTTCCTGAGAGATATGTGGTGTGTATAGTTTTAAGGAAGCTAACTTTTACATACTCAACTTCTTTATGTGGGCAAGCTGACCAGTCAAGGAATTTTTTTGTAATTAAATGAAGGTTTTCAGACTTGTATTTTTTCCCCACTTTTTTTCAAAGTGTCTCTGCATGTATGTAAGTTTGCATACATAATTACAACCTGTTCAATTTCTATGCTGTTATTTGTAGACATGTTCACATTGATGATGGAAAGTCCAGCAGGCCTCAACCCTAATCAAATAACTAGAGGCAACTAAGAAATGCCGAGAGTTGGAGAGAAATCTTCCCCTGGGAAGAGCACACCTATTTGTTATCCAAGACCCACAATATTTTCAAATGTCAATAACTATAATCAAGCCAATGAAAAATTTAAATTTCCAGTAATTTTTGTTTTAGGAAACATTTAAAATGTTAACTTAAAATGAGTTTATATATAGGCTTTGAAATTATTTCAGAGTGTGAGTAATAAATGTTTTTGATTCGTAGATCTAGACCAACCACTTTATATCATCTAGGAAGAGGTAAAGATACACTGAAAATAAATCAATGAGCCCAGGTCACCAAAGATAGTAAGTAGTAGATCCCATGTAGAAAGCAGCATCTGTAGAAAACTGACAGCATTCATGAATGGGGTAATGACAAGATGACAATTTTCTAGTAAAAATAAGTCTTAAAGCAAAGGAGATGCTGAAGATAGGGGCCTTTCCCTAGATTAACCTGTCAGCCAACTTCAAAAAAAATTCCATTTACCTAAACGAAAAACTATTAATGTATTTGCACATAAAGATGTGAAATTATATTGGGATACATAGGTAGGCCAAAAAGTTTTAGTTTTGTTTAGACATAGTGCTCCTAATTGGCTATTGAAAAATCTTAAGGAGAAAGAGAGAAACAGTACTAATTTAATATAACATGAATTAGCATCATGTTGCATGATTATATAAAACCAAGTTATTCTTTCAGAAAAAGTCTGACTATTATAAATAAAACAATATATACTTATATGTTAATATTTGTGTGTCTTTTTGATGGTATTCTAGAGATGTTCTTAGAATTCAGTGTGCTGATGGACACCAGGGGCCCTTGTTAGACAGGTTACTTTAAGACTGCAGCACTACCATTTTGATATTTATTTATTTACTTATGCTTTATTCTGTATTTACTGAAAGTGCCGTTGTCAGTTGAATGGTCTTGTCATTTGAAACTTCAGTTTGGTATGAAATTTAGATGTTGTATTTCTTGGACTCTCTGAAAAGATTGTCCTACAGGAGAACAAAAATAATTTACCCATTATTTGCAAGGGTCATGATTGAGAGCCTCATTGCTAAAGATAAGTTAATAAGAAAAAAGAATAAAATAATGTTTTCGAAGTTTTACATAAAAGCAAAGGAGATATGGAGACCCTAGAAAGCAATATTTTATGTTTAGCTTTGAAAGGGAAAGATCATGCAAAATGTTGTAGGTCGTAGCTCAGTGGAAGCCTACATGTGAGGTTCTTCACTGGGTGCTCTCTCCTTTTCTTGTTCTTGTTCTTCTCTTCCCCCTTCTCCATCTCTTTTACCTTCTCCTTCCTCTTTCTCCTCTTATTATTCTTGCACAGGTTATGATTTAACTGCATTTTCACTTCCACCAGCAGTGGTGGAGTGATTCCCTGACTCTATATCCTCTCTAACATAAGCTGTCCTCAATACTTTTGATCTTAGCTGTTCTGACAGGTATATAAGATAGTACCTCAGAGTCATTTGGATCTGAATTTCCTAATGATTAAGGATGTTGAGCAATTCCTTAAATATCTTTCAGCCATTTGAAATTCTTGGACTCATAATTCTCTGTTTATCTCTCTACCCTATTTTTAATTGGATTATTTTGTATTTTGATGTCTAGTTTCTTGAATTCTTTATGTATTTTGGAAATCAGTTGTCTGTCAGATGTGGAGTTACTGAAGATCTTTGACCATTCTGTGGGCTAGCATTTTGTCCTATTGGCTGTATTATTTGCCTTGCAGAAGCTTTTTAGTTTCCTGAGGTCCCATATATTGATTTTAGTGTGTGCACTACTGGTGTTCTATTCAGGAAGTTGTCTCCTGTGTTAATTTGTTCAAGGAACTGCATTTGTGTGTCTGTGCTTTTGAAGGGTCTTTCTCCTTCCTGTCCCTTTTCTCTTTGCTTCTTGTCCATATGAGGTGAGATTTACTTTATTTCCTATACCCTATACTGTTGCTCAGCTCCCCTGTTGATCTTAAATAGCATTCAAACCAGACAAACATAAATGGGAACCTTTGGAACACTGAGCTTAAACAAATCTTTACTACCTTTATGTTCATGTCAGATATTTTGTCAAATGCTGAGTAACTGGTATTTCAACTTACTGGAAAATGGGAAACTGTAAATAGTAGTGGGAAAAGACAGTATTGTTAATAATTGCAATTATGCACAGAAGCCATTTCCAGATTTGATGTCATATTAAATAATGGTATTAAATAATGGAACATAGTGAATATCAGCATGCTATACAGTTGGTTCTCTCCATTGAGAATAATAAAAAGGCGGCATAAGAATTGAGTTATTTTAATTAATTTTAGGAAATAATTACAAAATAATTGTTTTCTTTTCTCTCCCTCTCTTTAATCCATACTCCAGTTTAGAACAGATTTAGCTGTAAGTAAACTTTACCATGCATTGAGGTCATTTTCTTATCTGAATTAGAATGCAAATCAGCTGCTCTTTCCAGTACCCGAATCTCCTGTGTATAATTCATGCTGCCTTTATACATGCAAAAGAATGGAATATATTTTATATTCAAACCTGATCAAGTTAGGAGTAATAGAACATCATAATTTGTCTAATGTAGGTAAATCATTCACTTCCTATAACTAAATGCTGACCTTTTGGCTACAGATGCAGCTCAGTGGTAGAGCACCTGTCCCTGGAAAATGGTCCTATTCCCAAGATAGCAAAAGAAGAAAGGAAAAATATAAATGTTTATCATACATCAATATAGTTATGTATGAGATTATAAAAATATTGAAATTTTCATAGAGATAAGCTCTTTCTGGGAGTATTCATCATATATATGCACCATTTATTGTTCTTTCAGTCTATATATGATATGAACTACATAAAACAGAATTTCAAAATGGAGAAAGCAGAAGGCCTTCTTTGCTGGTAGCATTTTGGAGAAATATATATAATGATTGTGCTGTCAAATTAATTGCATCCTTCCTAAGGTCCACATTGTCCCCCTACTTTTCTGCATTTGGCATTGAACTATCATGTATAAATGAGCTTGTCTGCTCTTTTTGCCCTGTTGTTAAGGCAGGGACAGCAGGCTCTGCCTTTAGTACTCAAGTTATTCATAAGATCAAAGCATTCTAAAGTCTCTCCATTGTTATTGTTGTTGACAGGATTCTTTGCTTCTGTCTCCCTGCTGAGCCAGACCCTAAGTATCCCACACCATGCTTGCTTTTTCTCATGTCTTGGATAGTTGCTGGCTTGCAGACTGCAAGAGGGGAATTAAAAAAAATCCCTAGATTCTCAGTTAGCACCAGGAAGACTTAATAGTTTCTAACTTAGATTAGAATGTAGTCTTCCTACCTCTCTCTAAGAGAAACAAGATTGGACATTTAAGATGAATAAATTAGGACTTTATTTGCTGGAAGAGGTAAAACGTAAAAGTTTTGATTGACTCTGAATCACCTTTTCCTTCATGCAAAGGTGACACTAGGATTACTTAAGATTTCTGAGAATTGAAATAATAGAAGCACTCCCTGTTTCATGTTGGATCTTTAGTTGCCTAGATCACCACCACTTTGAATCTTGCATGTGTGACTGCAATGATTTATCAGGTGACTTATTTCTGTATTCCTATAACCAATAGATTCCCCCAGGTAAGAGAAAAATAAAAGTTTTGCTGCACCGCCTATCACATTTACAGTTGGACTATGAGCCCATTTCCAGCTCTACAGTAAGTCTTGGTGGGACAGCTCCTCAAAATTAGCTCTTCATGCTGATGTTCCTGTTCCATCACAAGGATATTGAGCAAGAAGATGAATGATTTAAGGTTCACAATACAGAAACATTTAAAAATTGTATTTATACCAGGTTTTCAATGTCCTATTAATCCTTGAAATTTAATAAAGGCCTCCATATATTCCTATAGGTATATGTGGTATGAACACATTTGAAATATTTTTATAGTGATGATTTACAGTTTTCTAAAGTGAGGGCACTGGAAAAAAAACTTAAATCATGATTTTAAAAGGAAATAATTACCATGATTAAGTGATCAACACTTGTCTTATGTTTTAGTAAGGTAAGAAGAAATTTATGTTGCTTTGAGGTCTCAAGGTGCAGAATGTTGACACACAGAACAGAGGAGGAGGGACTCTGATTGACAGCAGGAATCTAAATGGAAAATTTTCATAGATATAGCACTTAGTTCCACTGTCCAGATAAACCAAACATAATCAATGTGAGACATTAATTCAATAAGTAATGCATTTAGGACAAAAAGCCAGCAATAACATGTTCAAATGAAAATAAAGATCAATAAAACATTTCATAATGTAGGTATATATGATAAACAAGTATATTTTCAAAATATCATTTCTATCTATGAACATACTGTATATCTATTAATATTATATATACTACTTTTATGAAGTCATATATTTTTTTCTTTTGAATCCATGTCTAAAATTTTAATGGTAATTTTTTATGTTAAAATATATTTAATTTAGCATAATATGTTTTAAATATAGAAAAACAGAATGTTTTAATAAAATACAATATTAAACACATGCATTAGTCACATTAAGGAACATATGCTTGTTAATACATAATAAAAATGAGTACAGAATAAAAACTAATATTTATTGAAAGAGTAAACAGGTATATTTTAAGTAAATTTCAGAAGATTAATATTATTAATGTTTAGCAAAATGCAAGCAAGAAGGCAATGAATAACAGATTTTCACTACTTACTTAGAAATGTATATGTTCTAGTTTGTGAATCAGATGGAAAAATATTTAGGGAACCATGATTTTGTATCTTCTATTATAAATTTAATATAATACTTATGCAAATTTAAATATTTTGATTTCTTTGGCAATTAGATTAACAATAAAACTTGAATAAGAAAGCTGTTCTCTTCTAGGTGTTTTTTTGTGAGTGTGTGTGTGTGTGTACATTTTAAGAATTATTCAAACTGTGTAAGATTTAGAGGTGAGTCAAATAATATTAAAAAGAAAGTATATGAGTAATTTGTAATATATGTAATATGTGTATATAATAAAGTATTATACAGCAAAGATAGTGGAATTACACATATGAATCGTACATGGACATTAGCAATATAGTATTAAGTGAAACAAAGAACAGAAAATCACATTTATCATGATACTCTTATATGAACTTAAAGACAACTGTAGTATTTACAAAATTAAAAGTACAAAGAGACAATTTTTTCTTGGCATATCAATCACCTTTGGAGGAGAGAGTGTGGTCTGGTTAGTTGGGTGTAGTTATGATAGTGAATTTGCAAATTCATATCTAAATTGACTTTTTATTGTTTTGAACTATTATGGTGCTAAAGGTTGAAGCTAGGCCTCTGAGCCATAACTTCAAAACTCCTCTAAGACTTACATTCCCACTTATTACACTATTATCAATAAAGCACACAAATGAGTGGCTGAATAGATGACCAAATTAAGAAAAAAATGAAAATGAAGGCACAGATGTATAGATATAGGATACATCTGCTCCAATTAGTTAAAATCCTCACATACCAAAACTTTCAGTATTCATATTTGTAAATTCAGTTCCAAAACCAATAATGTGACATCCTACCTTCTTTACACCTGTTTTCTAAGCATTGCTACCTTTTATTACAATTGATATCCATGAGACGTTAATGACTATGACATATTAGTTGCTGAGGAAAGATTTAAAGAATAGAAAGATTTTAATCTATTAGGCTAAACCATGACCAATATTCAGCTTTTCAGTATGATGATATTGTAACAAAGATTTAATATTTGTATTAAAACTTTGTGAGAAGAAAATCCCAACTAATTTACTGTACAGTTATACATATCTCAAAATATATGGCAGTTCAAATTTTACTTGATGGTTTTAAAACAAAGAGGGAACAAAAATGGATAGATAGGAAAGAAGTCCTTTTTCTCAGAGCAGTTATATGAGGAAGGAGACAACGATCAAAATATATTGTATAGAATTTTCAATATCAAGGAAAAAATGAATCAGGGAAAGATTTTTCTTGCTGAGCTAGCTGAAAGAATAGCAATGGCAATGGTACATTGTATAAATACCTGATAGTTCTTATACATTGGTACAGAGGATATCTCCTCCAACAAGAAGTACATGTATTTTTTAGAAGGAAAATGACATATCATGGAGTTGCCAGAGAGAAGCATGAAGCCAGTTTTTATTTCATTTGGCATTTGGTTTAACATACTCTGCCAAAGAACCAACAGGAATGGTTTGTATAACAATCTCTGAAAGAACAATAAAAGATTGGGAAACTAAAACTAATTTTTCCCATGTCCTAGTAAATTACATTCCCTGTCACACATTTGAAATTTTGGAGCTCAAGAATAAGCTGTCTCTAAAATCTAATGTCTTCTACCTTCAGTCAATATCATGGTCCAGTAAATCACAGAATCAATAATATAAATTGTTTTTAACAAAAGATATAGCCTAAGTAATTCATCTCTAGATTAAACAATCCTCAAGTAAGGGAAGCATTCCGTGTTAGTGTTTGTTTAGCTATTGCCCATTTCCCCAGGCTATATTCCTACAAATAAACAACACTTTTAGAAGTAGTATCCTCCAGCAAATTTCATGACATGATGGGCACTATGGAATTGATCTCCCTTTCTTCACTACACTGATAAAATTAATGTTATACTTTAATTTTATATCTTTAAATGGCAGTACCTCTAAAATAATTGTAAATATTTAAAAAAACTACTTATGAACATTTATATAATAAACTACGCCAGAGAAGTTGATTATATTTAAGGGATTAAAAAACTTCCTTGGGAGTTATTTGGGAGCCATAAATCTATCCTTTATTAGTCTCAGAAACAGAAAGCAATTGCACTCTGTCTCAATAGCTAGGTTTACTTTTGGTTTGTAAAAAATAATCATACCCAGCATGTTAAACAGTTAAACATATATCTTAAGTGTAATCACATTTCATTCCCCAGGGTTATGATATAACAAGTTATGCAGTATTCAAGAATTATTAAATGTATTTAGTCTTTGAACATTCCAGACATTACAGGAAACAAAGAATTTCATCTGCTATATCTATAACTTTGCACATTAAAATATGGATAATCAAAGTCATCAGTACTCACTCAGAAAGTATTTACATGATCAGTAACTTTTTCCTTACACAAGATTCATTCCTAACACTGCCCCACACAGGTACATCAAAGGTAAAGGAGGTTAATAGCATGTTTTGCCAATGACTTTATTGTGTTCCATATTTCAGACCATCAGTTCTTTAAATTCAGATGATTCTATATTCCAAAATATTATGCTTTGTAGACAATGCTGTATCCAAAAAAGTGTAGTCAATCAAGTGTATCAAACAAGTTATGGTAACAGTAGTAATAATGACAGTAATGAAAGTAATTTTACACTGTAGGGATCTGATGAAGTTACTGCTGGTCCTGAAAATTTTAAACCGAAGTCATTATTGGCACAGTCTGTAATTTCACCCAAATAACACACTAGTCTCATATAAGGTGGGCAGAAACTCAAAGGAGAATTTTTAAAGGCTCTCTTTATCTCTTTCTTGTGGTTACAGACCTATACACACCCAAGACGTTTATCACCACTTATTTCAGTGGCCTTTTGAAAGGAGCATCATTCATCAAACCAATATTTTTCAATGATCTCCGCACAGAATAATTTGCCTTTTTTCTTGATCTTCCATGTGACAGATTGCCAAGGTGGAGCTTTTGTGACTTACACCACAGGCAGGCTCGGGTTTCAGGTGCTTTCCTGTTTTCTGACTGACTTGATTTATAGTCGTCGAGGCAGTGCAAAATTAAAAATTAATTAATTTGAGTGACCTAGTAATAAAGGGAACTGAGAGGGTGTATTGAGATGCTAATAGGTCTATCCAGACCTCTTCTGGCCATCTGATCCTTTGGAATATCCAACAGCTGCGGTAAGCAAAACTGACATCTGATCACATTCTGGCGAAAGGGTCAAGCGTTTGTCATCTAGGCCCAGTGGGGCCAGAGCAGGGCCTACTCTTCCCATCTTCTTGTTGGGGAATCAAAGCAGGTCAGACGGTTGAAATAACACATTTGTATGACTTTACTAGAGAGTCTCTGTACAGAAGTCGTGACATGGCCTTACATAATAATTTATGGTTTGTTTGTTTGTTTGTTTTCTTTTTCATTATGTGCAAAAAACCTTCCCAGGCAATTCTTGAAAAACTTCTCAGTAACTATAATATTTGACTCACTGACTATTTCATTTGCAGAATGTGTGATTGAAACAATATTTGTAAATAAGCAAAATATAACAATTGTTATTTTGAAATATAAGTACATACTAAGTAGTATTTATTCATGAATTCCTAGAATTAAATATGCGCTCATCTTTCAGGAAGTTTTATTACTTTCTAAATAACTTCTGAATAAGAAATTGCACTTATGAAACATAAATTTTTTTGTCTTATGGTAGCAGAACATGGAAGCTATACAATTTGCAATGAATTCGAAAAGGGCACTTATATCTATATAATATACTCATGTAAGTATATATTCTCTGGTCATACATATTCATGAGGTTTTGTTTATACAATATCTTGCTGGTTGTTTGAAAAGTTCATCTGATGTATTTTGATCCTATTGACCCCGCTCTTCCGCTAACCTATCTCCAGCCCCCACTCTAGTGCAAAATACGCTGCATCTCTCGTGGTGTTTACTTTTAAACATTAGAATAATTTAAAGAAATAAGTAAAAGGTATAATATTCCACCCAGTTAGTAATCTAATATATTGTCTGTATGGACATGTTTATTATAAAGATTGACAAGCTGATTCGATAAAATTGCATCAATGTTATAGAGTGAATTCTGACACAAATAAAATTTAGAAATGTCTAAATAAATTAGGCTTCTAGAAAACTAAACATAATACATATAAAAAACATTTTAAATATATTTTTTCTGCAAAAATGTAATTTTTTTAAAAAAATCAATCCTTTAGCCTTAAAGTACACGTTATAAATGTAGCTTTCTACATTTAGTGTAGTTAATCTGTTGCTTAAAAGCAGTTTAATCGAATACAAACATCAAAATCAAAAATAAATTTAAAAATTTAGATGTGGTAAATATTCATGTTTCCTTTGCTTGCTTTCTTCTTACATCCCCACAGGGATAATAAGGAGAAAGTGATTAGCTATTTTACTGACTAACCATTTGATTCAATGTCTCTAATGGGAATTTTTATATCATACACTAATCACCAAATCAGTCAGTCACTGTTGACATCCTGTAGCTAAATGTCCGCAAATTGAAAATCAATGGGCATTTGCCCCTTATTCACCCACTCAGCTAAAATTTGCTGTGTGGTGATGATGTTCATGTTTTCCCCAATTCTAAACTAACTGGTGTTGTTATATATTTCATCCACAAGAACATAGTATCACTGTTGTTTAGAGTTTTATTAGAAATCTGCTATCGCTAATTTATATACCAGCATTAATAAGACATAACACTTGTGTTCTTGTTTATGATAGATATTATTGTACCACACCCACATAGCCAGATACATAGAGATATGTATACATGGCTTGTGCATCTAATCACTGTTACAAGTATCTTTAAAAATACAGTTGTTTTACCTATTTTAAGTACCAGCAAATTTGTCATCTCTTTCAGAGACTTCCTTTGTGCGTTTTAAACAGAATACTATGCACACATTTTTCATTAAAAATAGGTATGCTATCTCCATATTAGAATACAGTCAGTAATAATATATATTTTATAGTATTTCATTGTGGGGTTGGATTTCAAAGACACATGGAAAAGAATACATATTTCAACTAGCATACTAAATATCTCCTACAATTCTTGTATAATTCAATTTCTTTCCTCTCCAGACATAAACTAAAGAGATCAGCAAGCAGAATTATGACCCTAAAGTCTTGGTCACTTATTGATGGGTCAGTAAATAAAATAACATTTCTCTGCTATAGCAAGCAAGATGAAAGTTGTCCTTTAGTACCATGGAGGACTAATTTTGAACCTGGGTTCATTCTCTGAAGGTGCTTTCTAATCAATGAGGATGTGAAAGAAAATGCAAAGTTGGCAGAGCTAGTAATCTAACTCAAAGACTTGAAAGGAGTGCTTTTGTCTAATTGTCACAAATGCTGCAACCTGAGCTGATGATTGTTAAAGCAATTGCAAGCCAAGAATTCTGATTCTACTGAGCTGAAGATTCCCGCCACAGGGTAAAATCTATAAAGGATTCCTGTTAAGTGCAATAGTAGTACCATTGTGATATCAAAGCTTCTAAGAATGTATAAATTGCTGCATAAGGCTGAGATTTCAAACAAGGTCAAACAGTGCACTACATGGTGTTATGGTGTTTTGGTGTTTTTATTAAACTATTTTCTGTGTATAATGAATTTGAATAGAATAATTTTCAAATCATTTAGATAGATATTTGGGAAACATTTAATTCAGTCCTGTCTTATTTAATCTACTACTTATTAATGTGCACATTTCTATCCATTTCACTTAGTAAGTATAAAATATCTTCTAGTAAAGTAAACAAAAATAGAGGCCTACTTTTCAATTTTTTCATTATGTAATTTGATGAGGTGGTGCTGAAGCTATGTCTTAAGAATGATGTAATTTTAATTTGAAATCTGAAAATAATGATATCTCATAATACTTTGCATTTTTCAGTAGTAATTTTATGTTTCATTATTGACACATAAACTTTAATTCAGAAAAAAATATTACGGGAATTTTGGTTCATAACAAATATTCTAACTAATATCTAATAGGAATATATCAATATAGCTACATTTTCAACAATGTAAATTTTAAGAAAAACTGATCATGTCATTATTTTTCATAATTTTGTTCATGTACCTAGATTTTAATTATATAGACGAATATATCATCTTGTCTTCAACTGTATAGCATGATAATACACTGAGTTAAAACTACTACACGGATTACATTTGTTTTTTATAAGCCTCATGTAGTTAAGAGAAAAATAACTTACACATTTTAGTTAAACCAATAGTTATTGAAACAAATATGATTTTATCTTTTATTTTAATAAAGATATTCATTTACTATGATAATGTTGTGTTATAATGTTTCCATCAGCACCTACAGAAATTACTGGTGTGGGGAAGTATTTCAAATTGTATTTATTTCTTATATTAAAATATGACTTTATTACCAAGGTGTCAGGACACCACAATCAATATTAGTGTGCAATATGAATCCTTCTTTATCTGACTATTGAACAAGTAATAATATTATTAGAGGTCATGACTTAAATTTTTCACAATGATGGGCTTTGTGTCAATAATTCTTTTTTGACAAAAATCATGACACTTTGTCTTATGAATATGTGGTTCATCAGACTGCTTCTGGCAGAGTTCAGTTGTAGGTAGCCCTCTTGTTAAACACCTCTGCTCCTCATACTCCATATTCCTTGGGCCAATCTGAATTATAGATGGGAACTGCAGAAAGGGTGACTGATGTTGACATTTTCAAAGAAACATTACAAAATGATGAGTAACCAAGCAAAAAATCCACATGTAGACCAATTGTTATTCATATCCAGTTCTTTTCTCAAAGAGCCCCTGTAAGACTTGCCTCTTCCTAGTGTTGTGCACTTAGACTTCGTGGCCAAGCTTAGACACACCAGAATATACTTCTTTTGCGTTTTGATTCTGAGATAAATTCACATTAGCACATGACTTATGATAAATTTTGAATAATAGATATAACTATCAGATGAATATTCAAAATAACCAAGGCAGAATGAGTAGAATCAGTGCTTTATAATTCTGAGATGGCTTTGTGTTACCTGTGATTGGTTGCTAATGCAACCCTGCACTCCCATAGGGATCATTTCTATCTTGATTTTCTGAAGGAGAAAGGAGACTTTCTATTGATTGCTCTGGATAAATAGTACAGATGCAATGTGTTGTTCTAATTCTGCTCCCTTCTAAATATTGCTACATGAGTGAGTAACATCACATTTCCAAAGCAGTAATGAAAATAGAAGTTTGTTATATTTATTCATATTATATAATGTTATATATTCATAATATATACAAGTTATAAATGTGCAGTATTGATGGAACTGCAAAACCATAAAGGAATCATCTCAGACAAATATAAAATCTCTTTTTACATCATTAAATTATATTACAAATTATTTATTTAATACATTTAAATTTTATGGAAAGAAAAACATTTAATTTCAAATGAAGCAAATTTTATGTACTTATCTTTTGTAGAGCTGGGATGACATTTTGACAGCTCTACCATCACTTGAACAGGGACACAGGACTCATCTGTCTAGAGTACATAATACACATCTGGTCCCCTGTTGATTTAGTTCTGTGACTTCCTGTAGACTGTGTCAAAGAGCATACAAGGAACACAATGAGGTTGCCACCATGTCTATGGGCAATGACAGTTCAATTATTTTATGTGTGAATCGGCAGGGTGACAGTTGCGGCACTAGGCTGTATCTGTTACGCTAGACATGCTTTCAATCACTTTTCTCTTGACAGAAATTTGCACAGCAGTTAGGAAAGTGAGATATGAAGTCTGCTATGACAAGTCCCAGGGTTATTTAGAAATCCATTCACAATATCTCAGTCATTGAAATCTAATGCTCCCTTTTCTTTTTATTACTTTTGAAGTAATCAGAATTAATGTTTTAATGGTCTCTGGATATTATTTTCCTCCTCAGCAGTGTCAGTCTGGATTCTAATCCCAGTAGATCTTGTTGGTTCTTGCTGATATTTGACAAAAGATAGGTTTGTCATTGTGTGTGTGTGTATGTGTGTGGTGTGTGTGTGTGAAAGAGAGATAATACATAAACTACAATATGCTTCAGTATATAGTTCTGTTGGCCTATCTGTTGAGAAGGCTTCTCAATAGAAATCATTAAGGAAAAATCCCTGAGCACCAGCTCTGACAACACTATCCAGGTAATCAGGATTATTGCAAAGATACACAAGAACCGAGAGCTCCATGTTTAGGAGTTCAAGAACAGGCGGAAAACAAGGAAAGGAAGTAATTTCAACAGAAGCATCATCTACTGAGACTGCAGAAACTGCCATCTATGTAATGTGGATAGAAGTCTAAATATAGGACAAAGATAACTTTGACAATTAAGAGCGAGCAGGAGGATCTAGAAGGATATATCACGTTGAGCTGCTTGTGACTGGGTAACTTTGTTCTTACCTTCTGTTTGCAACCTGTAATATACATACTTAAAAATACACAAAAGTTTCTTTTAAAATATTTTTTAAAAAAGAGCTAGTGGAAGATAAGCAAACAAAATTTGAGGGTGAGCAAAACCTCAACATAATCTTGCAATAGAGTTATGATGTTAAGAAGAAACATAAGCTCTAGTGAAAGGGGAGTGCAGGCCTCCTTTTCGTCCCGCCCGGCTCCCGCATGGCTAGCTTATACCCCGAAATAATAGCATAGAAATAGTATTCATTTAAACACTGCCTGGCCCATTATATCTAGCTTCTTTTTGGCTAATTCTCTATTCTTGCTTAACCCATATTTAGTAATCTGTGTATCACCATGGGGTTGTGGCTTACCGGGAAGATTCTAACCCACGTCCATCTTGGAGAGGAGAGCCATGCGTCTGTCTGACTCAGCTTTCTTTCTCCCAGCATTTTGTTCTGTCTA
>LOJH01007439.1:18872-31240 GCA_001685095.1 Ellobius talpinus
CTTGCCCAAAGGCCAGTTTTGCCAAGAAGAAAACAAGCTCCAAGTGGAGTGTCTCCAGTACTCAACATTCTCTCAGGAATAGATCAGTGCTGCCAGGAACAATTGTGTCTCACTTCAACAGAACCCTAAGTTATTTAAATGCCATATTCTACAGCTCTTTGAAGTGGTTGAAGATTACCTATCTATGCACAATACAATCCCTAGTATTAGCAAAAAAGTTACTAAAAGTTTCAATGGTAATGTTGTCTGCCATTATATAACTGAGTTTATTGATTTATTAATTACTTGTTATGAAATCTGGTAAATTATTTTAGGTGTATTAATCTTTATTGTCCAGCAGATGTCATGGTTGCAGAGTCACAACTAGAGACACAACCTGGTGCCACAAACAGTCTTGATCTGCTTAGGTTTCCTCTCCTTGATGCTGGTTAAATGCTGAGAAATATGCTTTGCTTGACGAATTAAAAGCAATTAAATCAATTCCATACATGGAGCAAAAAGCCCAGAACTCAGGAGCCGGGAGTATAAACCAGAAGTTGTTCAAGTCTCCACACAGCAGGGAATGCAGCAGTGTGGGTGAAGCAGGGGCATGCGTGTGCTTGGGGAATTTTCAAGCCACCGCACACAGCTCCCAGTTAGCTCCACTGTGTCGGGGATTTTACAAAAAACATTTAGTAGGTCAAGGCAAGTCAAGTGGGTGGGGTGGGAGACTTTCTGCACTGTGGACTGTTTAGGCCTTTAAGCCAATCCACCTAGTAGGTGTGGAGTTCGGATCCATGTGGGGCGCCAGATGAAGAAGGATGCTAAAAAAGAAATCCCACACTAGCTCAGAATTGAGTATAATAAAAGGTTATTTATTTCCTCTGCTGGAACGAGGGAACAGCAACTGAATCCTGCAGTTAGAAAAGAGGCCAGATGCAAGCTTAATATCAGCATATATAGTATAAGAGGCCATGCCCAAGTGGGCAAGTAACTTAAAGGCTACTGGCGATAGGAATTCCTACAACAATGAGCATCAAAGAAACTTGACAGGAGTTTACTTCCATTGTCACAAGGCTAGTCATTTGGGCAAGAAACTGCTTTTGCTTTGACTACTTGACTGTGTGCAGTAAACAAAGACTACATTTTTGTTTTCCAACCACCCAGAATAATTACACAGAAACTATATTAATTATAATACTGTTTGGCTAATGGCTCAGTCATATTTCCAGTTAGCTCTTATATCTTAAATTAACTCATCTCTATTAATCTGTGTATCGCCACAAGGCTGTGGCTTGCCATAAGGTTCTGCTGTCTTTTTCCTTTAGCAGCTACATGGCATCTCCCTGACTCCACCTTCTTTCCCCCTCTATCTCTACTTGGATTTTCTGCCTGGCTATATTCTGCCCTGACATAGGCCAAAGCAGCTTCTTTACTAAGCAATGGTAATAAAACAATCACAGCATACAGAGGGGAATCCCACATCAGTGTGTTGTGCAGACTAGACACAGAGGACACACAGGAAAGTACTGCTGAACTTTGACAAAACAAGGCAGAATAGTCCTTTGAGATTCCTGTTTCACAGAAGAGTCTGTCAGACATTCTGCAGGACACAGAAGAAAGTGACTGACAAATTTTTCCAATACAAGGTAGGATGGTCCTTCAAATTTCCTGGCTCACTGAAAAGTCTGCCAGATACTCTAGGCCTGTAGGATGAAGATGGATGCCCCAGCACTGCAGAGGAACTTTGAATGACTGTCCAGGCAGCCAAATGCCTCTGTTGTTAGGTAGTATTACATCCTTCTGGGTCTTTGATGGAGTTAAAGACTAAATAGAGTTTCAGTTTTTCTTAGGAACGATAGAAAGTAAATTAGGCATAAGACTTAGGAGTCACTAAGATGGGATGGATGGTGGAGTGTTTTCTCTGAATTTGCAAAATGCAAATGGACTGAATATTATAAATTAACAATTACTTGATAACTGTTTTTGTTGTATATAATTCTACTATGTTAAAGTCAAAACCTTTCATTTTTGTTTACACAAAAGGGGAAATATGGAATTTTATTTTAAGAAGTGCTATATTTGCTTATGCTATGGAAATTTTTTTAATGATGCAAAGGTGTATTGCATTTTTTTATATTGCATTTGTTTAACTCTGTGAAGCTGTGTTACTGT
Source organism: Ellobius talpinus (assembly GCA_001685095.1). Classification (NCBI taxonomy): domain Eukaryota; kingdom Metazoa; phylum Chordata; class Mammalia; order Rodentia; family Cricetidae; genus Ellobius; species Ellobius talpinus. The sequence continues at coordinate 21,027 of LOJH01007439.1, forward strand.
GCCTGTCTAAAACCTGAGTAGTCTAATAAAGAACTGAATGGTCAATAGCACAGCAGGAGAAAGGATAGGTGGGGCTGGCAGCCAGAGAGATTAAATAAGAGGAGAAATCCGAAAGGAAAAAGGAACAAGAGAACAAGGAGAGGAGGACATCAGGAGCCGGCCACCCGGCTACACAGCAAGGCACAGAGTAAGAGGAAAAGTAAGATACAGAGAAGTAAGGAAAGGAAAAAGCCCAGATTCAAAAGGTAGACAAGATAATTTAACTTAAGAAAAGCTGGCTATAAATAAGCCAAACTAGGCCAGGTATTCATAAGAAAGAATAAGCCTTCATGTGTGATTTTTTTGGGGGGAGAACTGGGGGACAGGCCCCCAAAAGAGCCAAACGATTAAAAACAACAAGTATAATAAAGGAAAGCACAATTTCTCAAAACTTTTGAGATATAAGTAAGGCAGTTCTAAGAGGTAAATTTATAACTTTTAGTGCTTAAATTAAAAAACAACAACGGGCTGGAGAGATGGCTCAGTGGGTAAGAGCACTGACTGCTCTTCTAGAGGACCCGGGTTCAATTCCCAGCACCCACATGGCAGCTCACAACTGTCTGAAAATGCAGTTCCACGAGATCTGACACCTTCACACCAATGCACATAAAATAAAAGATAAATAAATCATTAAAAATTGTTTAAAAAAACCACAACAACAACAGAGATGTCTCAAATAAATAACCTCAAGGTTTTAGAAGACCAAAAGCCATCCAAACCCAAAGATCAGTAGGAGGTTAAAATAAAAAAAGATGAGGGCTGAACCAATGAAAAAACAGCACGTTGAATCAATTAAACACAAAATTGACTCTTTGAAAAGATAAATAAAATTAAGAAACTAGCCAAGGATAAAAGTTCCAGAATAATAAAATTAGAGATGAAAGAGAGTGATGTTACAATAAAGTCCAAAGAAATCCAGCAGCTCATCAGGGGATTCTTTGAAAATACAGTCCTCAAAACTGGACAGTCTAGAAAAAATGGGAAAATCCCTATATACTTATAACCTGCTGAAATTAAATCAAAAAGATATCAGCAACTTAAACAGTTCCATAACCAACAAGAGTAAGACAGTAATAAAATTATCTCCCCCACGAAAAGCCCTGTGCCAGAGGGACTTATTGGTGAATTCTATCAACTCTTCAATAAAGACTTAGCCCCATCACTCTTCAAACTGCTCCTTGATAGAACAGAGAGAGCATTAACAAACTCATTTTGTGAAGCAGGTATTGTCCTGACACCCAAAGCAGATAAAGACACAGATACAAACAGAAGACTGTTTACCAGTTCTTCTCACGAACATAGATAAGTAATATATTTGCAGGCCTGAAGACACATTCCAGTGATTAAGAGCATGTACTGTGATTAAGAGCATGTACCTGAGTTTGGTTCCCAGCACCCTAGCCAGTTGGCTCACAACTGCCTGGAACTCCAGCTCCAGAAGATTTGATGCTCTCTACTAGCCCCCAAATACACCAGCACTCATATGCACATACCTCCACAAAAAGACATACACATACACACAATAAAGACAAATTTGTCAGGAGCATTTATCACAAGCTATTGTGGATCATGGCACAATCACAGCTTAGAGCAATTGACAATTCAGATGTCAACCCACCTGAGAATTTATTCTCAGATGGAGGAACCCTGGCCTGCAAAGCCAGCAAGGCCACTGACTCTGAAAACTGTTACCTTCATCTGTAATTTTGCTTGTGCAATAGCAGGTATGATATCTCCCCATTACCATGTGTTTTCATGTAATGTGTACACGTAATCTCATGATTACATCTCAGTCTTATTGGCACACATTTTCATTCATGGTCAAAAGGATGACGTCGCTCTATTGAGAAACTTAGAAAACCTGCTCTCTACCATTAGCCTTAAAGACAGAGCAAGCTGGCCAGACACGTGGTCATTCTGGACAGATCACAAACGAAACTTTTACCGATCTTACTTATGAAATTGCAACTGTCTGCCTTGCACGACCTAAGCCTTCAGATGATTTATGATAAACTAGGGTGGTATTTCAGGTGTCTGTCCTTGTTCTTAGTCCTTCAAGAGATCAATAGCACCTAACTGAGTAACCATGTCCAGATAGTAGTAATCACACTTACAAAATGTAAAATAATGCATGTATTCTTTGCCTTTTCCTTAGATCTCTCAACGGGTTAGTTTTCTCCCTTTGTAACCTGTAGTGGCCCCTTTAAAAGATGACCAGGACCTCCTCATAGCTGGAGCTGCAGTTAGCTACAAAGTAGTCGACAAGTTTTACTACTTATCTTCAAAGAAGGATTGTGTCCCTGAGAATTTTCCTTGTAGTTTTTTATATTACTGACAAGTTGCTAATGAATGGATACATACATACATACACACACACACACACACACACACACACACACACACACTTGGGAATTTGTTACAGCAGAAGAAATAGATTGAGAAGAAATAAAATGAAGAAGGAGGAGAAGAAGAAAGAATGTTGAGTAATTAAAACAAGAATGAACTGGAACAGAGTATTGTAACAGAGAATTGGAATTAGAATTGAGATAGAGAATCAGAGAAAAGAAATTATAAACAATTAGGAGAGAGAAAGAGCACATGAATAGAAAGAATGTGTGAGAGAAGATTCTTTTCTATGGCCATCAGACTTTAGTTCCTATGCTTATTGTAGCTTCTCTTTTTGAACCCTAAGTGAAAGCCTTTAAGGCTTTAAGGTTTTAAATATAAAATAAATCTTTAAAAAACTAAAATATTTGTCAAATATGTACATGAAAATGTTAAGATAATATATCATAATTAAGTTGGTTCTATCCCAGGGATTCAAGTTGATTCAACATATGCAAAACAATAAACATAATATCCAAAAGGCTTAAGGATAGAAAGAACACAATCATCTCAAGAGATGCAGAAACAGCTTTTGACAAACTTCAACATCCCTTCTTGAAAATAATCTCTGAATATGTACCAATATATATCCACTTAAAGACTATACATACCAAACAAGTACCTAACATTATACTAAATAGGGGAAAACTGCTTCCTAAAGTCAAAAGCAAGACAAGGGTGCTCGCTCTCTCTCTGTATGTGTGTGTGTGTGTGTATGTGTGTGTGTGTTCTTATTCAATATGGTGTCCAAGCTGGGGTAAATTTTCAGAAAAGGTGTCAAATGGAAGTTAGAGATCTGGACAATGGTCCTCTTGGGTTCTAACTACACTACGTATTCCTGGAAGTTTGCAAACATCTTCACCCTCATCACAGCGCTTCTACATTGTATCTTCGTGGTCCTCTTTTCCCCAAATTGCCTCTGAGCCTCTCTCCCATGTTTCCTTGGCTCTGCAACCACTAGTCTTTAAAACCCAGGCTCTACAACCCTTCCTTTCAGCACCTGTCTTTCACTTTAACAAATATCCATGGCTTCAGGCAACGTGATCTGATTGAGACATTAAGCTGAGGTATGTGGCAGTCTCACAGTGTGGCTTGCCCAAGTTTATAACAGTGTTTGAATTTTTCAGAGAAATCTTAGCTATCAAAGGAATGCCTAGGTTGAAATACAGATGAACAGAAGCTACCAACACTTAGAAGAGAACATTCTGGGTAATGAAAAAGCATTTGAATTTTGTTTTTGCTCACCGTGCTGGCTAAGGGGCAACTCAGTTTAATCTGGAGGTAGCGCTGACTGGGAAAAAGTGTTTTTAGCTTGTGGCTGATACTGCAGTGCTGAAATGTAGAGAGTGAGATCCTTGGGCACAGCCTGTATTCCTTGAAATTTATTCTATCAAATTAAAATCTTTGAAGGCATTTCTCGTCTATTTTGAGTTTCCGATATGGTTTTCACTAACAAAATGCAGGTTTGTGAAGTAATAGTGATACCCACATGAGCAGTACAGCAGTCTGAGGAGACAACCAGGCTTTCTGAAGGTTGCTTCAGGTCACACTGCATACACGGGGGAATAAAGTAGCCAGTCAGGGGGAAAGAGTCATATCTAAGGTGATGCCTCCCTCATTCGGGCTTGTGATGCATTTGTAAAAGCTGCTTCCTGAGTCTGAGGTTTTAAATCTTGCCTCCCAAAACGGGGCAGAAAAATGGATTTCTGCCCCCTGGCTCCACCAATTCAACAGACAACTTCACATCTGTGCCTCTGAGTAGACATTTACAGGATATATAGCAAAAGTGAATCTCACTGCAATCATGACATTCAAATGACCTGATCATGCAGCACTGGAATTCAGATCAGTTTAAAGACAGTTCACAGATGCAAAGATGCAGCTTAAAGGAGGACAGAGAATCCGCCGGCACTCACCCAGCACCCTGGGCTCTTATTTTCATGATAGAAAGCAGGCTAATAGACAACCGCTCTTTCTCAAGGGGTCCTTGTTTGCAAACATGAACAACCATTGCTTTGTTCTCTGGAGGGAAAACAATACAGCATCAATCAAAGCAAAGCCACATACCCCAACTCACTGCTGCAGCTGCTCGGCATTCCCTGCAAGCCAGAAAGCCTGCCTGGACGCTTGGGTATCCTCTGCCTTGGCTCTCCTGAACACCGCAGCAGGTTAACTCTTGGAGGCTGGATGCTCTAAACCCAGAAAGCCAAGGCTCTCTAATTTAACCACTTGCGTACTGACTCATCCAGCAGGAACCAGGCACACTGCTGAGCCTGCTGATGGTCCAACTCTTGCACCATCAATACTTGGAAGGGAACTCCCAGAGGAGCAGTTCTCAACCTGTGGGTCATGACACTTTTGGGGTGGGGTGGGGTCAAACGACCCTAGGGGTCACCTCAGATCATCGGAAATTTGCATTACAATTCATAACAGTGGCAAAATTATAGTTATGAAGTATCAACAAAACATTATAATTTTATGGTTGAGGTCACAATGAGGAACTGTATTAAAGGGTCGCAGCGTTAGGAAGGTTAAGAACCACTGATATAGTCTGACCTGCTTGTCTGCTTTGATTTGGAAAGGAATCAGCTCGTTCCCCAAGATATCACTGCACACCGCAGAGACAAGATTGAGCCATCAGTGCAGAGACTAAAGTATAGAATATTTTGGATAAAGGAGTTAAGCTCTAGGAAAGACGGTGTCTCCACTTTCCTAGACAGAGTGCAATTTGAAGGAGAAAATTATTCGCATGCAGTAAATGTACCAAATTACCTGGGCAATTTGGAGAAACAAATAAAGTCGTATTTATACTTCCTATGATGGCCCTCTAGGGAAACCCAAAAAGCAGCTTCCTTCAAAACCGCCTGTGTCATCTATATTAAAGTTCCTAGAGCAGGTAGGGGAGTGCGGTGGGTGTGCCATTCTTCTGTTTGGGAGTTGCTTTACAAGTATCAAAGCCAAGGAAAGAAAGTAAACCCTTCCAGTTTTGGAGCAACTTGTTTTTGTTATTTTGTCTTCAGCTTTTTCTTCTTGAGACACATTATCACTGTATCCCATCTTCAGTAACAACCATCCTCAGACCTCTTGAATGAGGAGATCTCAGGCATGTGTCTCAAGTCTTTGCCGTCCACCTCATTCCCGCTGCCACCAGGTAACAGCCTGCTTTCTTATAGAACCTTTCACAGAGGGTCTAGCTTATATGAAGGTGATATTAAAAACTAGCAAGCACAGTAGTAGAAACAAAGAGTGGGAATTGATCTCAGCTCTGCAGGGATAGCCAAGGTTGACTGGGAAAGCTATAGTAAATGTTCTCTTGAGATAGCATTATCTGATATCTTGATATTTGGGGTATATAAACACATTTGTCAAACAACTAAAGTACACTGATCTGTATATTTTATCATGAATTGCAGATATATGCTTTTTAAAAGGTATTTTTTTCTTTCTAAGAGAATGAATTTTGCTGGACCTTGGAGCCAAGTTAATAATACGCCTCAAGATTATTTAAGACAATATGTTTACTCTGCGGTCCTACTGTGTACACCACCTGTTTAAGCTTAACCTGCCTTTAAGAGAGCAATGTAACACACTTAACTATTTCTTAGATTTCTTATGCAACTTAGTCCTCACAATATAAACTAAATGCATAGCTTTAATCTTAAGTTATGGATTCTTCCGTGCCCTAATACAGAATAACATATGTATGTGTTGCGGCAATCTTTTGTTAAAAGAAGCCAACAGTTTGAAAGCAACCATAAACCAAACAAATGTTGGAAGCGACATGGAGATGCAGTTGATAACATCTGTGTAGTTTTGAGTGTTCTTCTGGGTGAATTGTGTCAGGATAGTAGCATCCGCCCTTGTAAAACTCTGCCAAAGAGCTCTGCCTGGAATCGCTTGTTCCTTTCCCATACTGTGTCTTCTATGCTGGGCAAGGAATGCAGAGGAAAGCCAGTTGTTAGGGATAGGCAGAGATGTAGGACAGGCACAACAGAAAGGCATCAGGAACAGATCAGGCACATACAACAGACAGACAACAGATGGGGCAGAAACCACAAACTGCAGACAGATGAAGACACAGGGAGAGAAGTACAGAAGTCAAATTTGAGCTGAATCTTGGCCAAACTAATCAAAGAGGAAATTCCTGTCTTCATTCCTTAATGCCACATTGACATATTTTAGTGGACACTCTGAGCTTTCTTTAACACATTAACACAATCAGTAAATCTTAATTCGAAAGATAAAAATCTGAACAAATTTGAGTTGAGGATATGCATATTGACCTTGGTGGGAAGTGAACTGGCACTTTTATCTACTATGGACTGTACATGAAAATAAGATGAATTGATAAGAGAAGCATAAATGATGGCTTTGTGGAAAGCAAGCCGAGTAAAGTAATGGTCGAAACTATATATGGAACTACAGGGTTTCATTAACAAATTCTTAGATAAGATTTCTCATAACGAAATGGAAGGAGGAAGAGAGTTTGTAGAGAAAAGTTCCTCATTTTTGCCTAAGAAAAGAAATGGACTTTCTGAGGATGGGCAATCCATCATGTCTTCTGATATTAATGAGTGACTGAGCACTGGGCAGCTCACATTTGGTGACAGTTTTGCTATCACAGATGTATGGGAAACTCAGTTTTCCATCTTCGCCACGTGTGAAAGTGACATTTCAGAAGCCTTGTTCCATTTTCACTTTTGTTTGAATTTGGCTCAGGTGAGTGTGTGTTCACAGCACCGACATTTTCCCTTCTGGAGAAAGAATGGTTTCCTCCCCTCCCCCGTGCTCTAACAACCTCTGCTATTGCTGGGCACAGTGGGCACAATGGGCCGAAAGCCTTGTAGGAAAGGCCTCCTGGCTGTATTCCTCCCTTCAATTCCTCCTCTCACAGTTGCCTCCCTCTGTGCTCAAGATCCCAGAAGTCCCTGAGAAAACTCATTAGATGCCCACTTGCCTGGAAGACTGAGAGTTGCTCTAAATAGCACCAGGAAGGAGACCAGTCCGTTAGCGTGGGGAAGCACCACGTCCAAAGGGGACTTGGGCCAGCAGCCCTGTGGGACAAGACTCCCTTTCAAGCTATTTGCTGTACTTGTTCATCATGGAACCTGTGGCTTGAGAGGGTTAGCAAATGCCTACAAACCCATTTGATATGGAATTCAGGAGGCTCATGGAACTGGGTGTAGTGTTGTCTGCTAATGGACACAGAAAGGAAGTGTGTAAGGGACACACTTTGTCTCTAAGTCCCTTCCTGGTTCCCTCTCACAGCTGATCACCATTCAGAAGTCAAAAGCCTTCCTTGGCAATAATCACACAATAAGTACACTTCCCGTAGGCCTGGCAATGGGGTGACGACGGCCTCCTAAAACTCAAAGTCAATGAGAAAACAAACATCTTAGTAGTTAGATCATCTTTCACACAAATGATCATTGTCTTGTATTATTGTCATTAAATATTCTGATGCAGATTTGTAATTAGGCTATGCGTATTGTAATTGAGGTAGGTTTAGTCATTCAGACTAAGATGGGCAGAATATCCAGACATCTGGTTACTTGCACATCTGGTAAATATGACCCTCTCTATATAGGAGGCTCCTTAAAATGCCAACTCGCCTTTGTTTGATGTAGATGGGTGTGCTGGGCCATATTCGTGACTTCATCATTAAAAATTTAGGGAGGGCTCCAACTTTCATTGGGTCTCTTGAGATAATTTCTTCCTTGACTATTTCAATAACATGTTAAATTTTTTGAGATTTTTATTTTAAAAAGTAAATTTTCACATCTACCCCACCTGTCTTAGTTGGGGTTACTATTGTTGGGATGAAACACCATGCCCAAAAGCAACTAGGGAAGAGAAGGGCAGGATATATTTGGCTTACACTTCCACACCACTGTTCATTATCAAAGGCAGTCAGAACAGGAACTCACGCTGGGCAGGAATGCAGAGGCAGGAGCTGGTGCAGAGGCCTTGGAGGACACTGATTACTGGCTTACTCCTCGCGGCTTGCTCAGCCTGTTCTCTTATAGCACCTAGGATGACCAGTCCAGGGATGGCACCACCCACAGTGGGTTGGGCCCTTTCATATCACCCACTAATTAAGAAAATGCCTTACCAACTTGCCCACAGACTGACCTTATGGGAGTGTTTGCTCAGTTGAGGCTCTGTCCTTTCAGATGACGCCCTTCAGCTTGTCAAGTTGACATAAAACTAGCCAGCATATCACCCCATTCCCCCCATTCCCTCCCCTCTAATTCATCCTCTGTCTCCCCATACTGTTATTCCAACCCAGCTTCAGCAGCCATCAATTGTCAATAGATTCTCAGCGGCAGATGGGACTTCCTGATTCTTTCATCTGCTCTTGCTAGGATTTTCTCTGGCTTGATCTGGTGTAGGCTTTATGCATGCAGCACAGCTGTGCAGGTTCATCTGTACAGAAGGCACTGTTTCCCGACTGTCATCCACTACCTCTGGCTCTTATATTTCCACCCTCTCTTTCACTATGATCCTTAAACCTCAGAAGCAATGGGCATCATATTGACACCCTATTTAGAGCTAAGCACTCCTTACGCTCTTATTTTCTGAATGCACTGGTTGTGCGTCTCTATACTAATAGCTGTCTACTGCAAAAATAAAAAATACAAGCAGCTTCTCTGATGATGGTTGAGAGATGTGCTAATCTGTGGGTATAAAGATAATTACCTAGGGGCATCTTAATGCCGTGTTCATATAGCAAGTAGCTGTAGGTTCTCCCTTAGGGTCTATGTATTCTTTAGCCACAGATTCTCAGCTTAGTGGTACCAGGCATGAGTTTCATCTTGTGACATAGGCCTTAAAACCAATCAGAATACGATCATTTACTCCCATAGCATCCAAGCCACCTTAGCCTGTGGGCATATTTGACCAGGCCAGTCATTACTGTAGCTTGCAGAGTTCGCAGCTGAGTAAGACACGGTTTGTTTTCTCCTCTGATAGCATTACAACATAGGTACTTCCAGCACAATGAAAGCCAGCTAGCAGGGATGAAATGTACCGGTTTGATTGATCCCTTTTCTGTGACATAACTATGTGTGCTAGCTTCAGGAACAGAGTCTGAGTGGCCCATCCAGTTCTAGAGGGTAATCAAAAACAATGTTAATAGGCTTTATTGTTTTGGGGGGATGGAATCCCACCGACCAACAAACGAAAGAAAGGAGTGCCTACCCATACTTGACACCGGACTTCTGGATAGCCTATGATGTCTAATTGTAGGGGCACTCTTACCAGTTACAGGGGAGCTCCATTCAAACTGCACATAGTTAAAGAACTTTCCGCAGTGAGTTTTCCTAAGGCTTTTCATGTGTCCTTAGCTTTATTTATCTCCATGCTCCCTCCTCCGTGCTTCCCTCCCATTTTTCCATAATTTTTCCTGCTCTTTAATCCCCTTTCCTCCTTCTAACCACCTGTATTCAATTCCCCATCCCTTACCACCCATTGCTATGGCCCCTTATTACTCTCGTGATTTCTACTGGTATTTAAACATACACCATCAAAGATAGAATCCACATGTCAGAGAGAAAATGTAGTTTCCTTCTGGGTGTGGCTTTACCATACTTACAATGATTATTTCCAGCTTCATATGTTTGCCTAAAACTTTCAAAATTTCATTCTTTACAGCTGAGTAAAGCTCCACTGTGTATATGTCTTACATTATCATTGTCCATTCATCTACTAATGGGCATCTTGGCTGTTTCCATTTCCTTGTTGCAGGAGCTCCTTCCGCTCCTTCAGCCAATAGCCGCTAAGATACCAGC
>LOJH01007440.1:636-12801 GCA_001685095.1 Ellobius talpinus
GCCATTCTTACAGGTGTAAAATGGAATCTCAGAGTTATTTTGATTTGCATTTCTGATTGCTAAGGATGTCGAGCATTTCCTTAAGTGTCTTTTAGTCATTTCAGATTCGTCTGTTGAGAAGGTCTATACCCCAGTTCTTTTTTATTGGATTATTTGTTCCTTTGATGACTGTGCCATTTTATATGAGGGACTTGAGGGATTTAGGATTCCATGATAGATTCTTGAGCCAATTTTCTGTTGGTACTTAGGGGCAGTTGTTCTCTGAATAGAAAATGCTTATTACTCGGGGTAAAGTAGAATTACTGTGCAATTCAACCGTTGCCCCACATCTCACATGTATCCTTTAGCCTGACAGGGTATGCGGTCTCCATTTTCATTCTATGCAGAGAACTAGACTGGGGTGGGGAGGTCATGTGAAGATGTTCAACCACATCTTCTGGCTTCTAACATCTGAGCGTTTCCAAAACATAAGCTCAAGCTGTTCCTGAGAGCAGCGGCTTCTCTGTCCAGAATGGTGCATACATCTCTCTCTATAATCCTGGGAGAGCAGAGTCTGTAGGAGGAAAGCCTGTTTTATGCTTCTAAAATGTAGTTGATCTCCACGTGTCTTTCTCTCATGAAGTATTTATAAAGATGATTGGTGCTCCAAGGAAATATCTGAGAAATATATTGTTTTAAAATCACCATCTGCTGCTTATGCTGCTTGTCTGAGGGTCATACCAGTATCTCTGTATATCAGCCCTTGTGCTTGCCACTGTGGCCTGCAAGGGAGGACACTCATGAGGTAATTAGGGTAAGTGGTACTTCCTGCCATCCTATAAAATGCCTTCCACTTCTAAATTATTACCATCCACCATCACTTCTTTCTGTCAGCACAAAAGATTTAGACCAAAGGAAATATCAACTGTATTATCTAAGCAAATAAATTTACCCAGTAAGAATGGCAGAGTTAATACTCTTGGGTGATATATGAAGCTTGAAAGAGTACCCTACCTGCTTATGAAAAAAGTCAAATATCTGAACATACATTGATCATCTTCAGCTTGCCCCAGAAGCCCTTTATCCAGCCTCCACACTCACTCTTATATCCTTCTGTGGTGCTCCCAAACCTCACGCTACTCTGCTGCCCTAGGTTTGTAGCTGGAGCTATCGCTTACACAAAACATAAAATGTATTTCTTGAACATATACTAGGTGCTGTTTAGTTGAACACATGCTAAACCAAAGTCAAGTACCTCTCCATCTAAGGAGATAGGCATGGACACAATGGTTCACAGTGTACTGTGATAAACATTGTAACATCATCACCAATTCTGCTTCTTTAAAAACTTGAGAGAAGACTCACTGAGAATCTCTGGTCATTAGAGCCCCTCATTGAAGGAATGAAGGGGCATGTTGGGCGTGAATATCATAGGGTCTTAAGGACTATCAGAGGAGCAGGACTACAGGCAGGAGTTGGTTCCTGGAGGGAGCTTGGGAGGCATCTAGTAGGCCAGTCCAGAGGGTCCAGATTTATCTCATGGATAATGAAGGTCATCGAAGAATCCAAAGGGCAGGAGACCTGCACCCAGGGAAGGGGTCGCTGCAGGAGAACAAAGTTCTCCAGAAGTCGCTTAGGAGGCTTTCTGCCTTCCACACTTGTCAAAAGGCAGGGAGCTAAGGAACAAAACACTTTATCCCTGCCATCTGGTTCTGGCCCCTCTAATAGTGGCAAGGACGTCTAGGGCTGGCACACCATACCGGCAGGAGGGTGCCTAGACCATCAATATTTTGCTCTGTGTCCAGTGACAGCCGCCAGGAGGATATTGGACAGTATCTGGAAGGAAAAGGAGGGAATCCTCAACCCTGGATGGGACCTGGAACCACCCCTGGTATCTGGAGAGATCTCCAGATGAGAGTAATAAAAGAAATTCTTGGAAACTGACATGACATACCTGAAAACAAAAGATTCTGTCAAATGAAGAGAAACTTTGTTTGAGAAGAGAAGATAAACAACAGACCATTGAGCTTCGGTCTGGAGAGCAAGGCAGCTGCCTCCAGAAGCAAATAGGACAGGCAAGGAAGCATTTTGTAGGCAGGTAGAAGCAGAAGCTGTTTCTAGACTCTAGAAAACCATCTGGTACTCAGGATGGCTCTTTCCTGCACAGTAGAGGGGCGAGTCTGTGTAAATAAACTGAGATCCACCGCTATGCATAACACCCAAGGCAAAACTGATCCTGTGAGAAGTAAAAGCTTTTCTTTCCCATTCAGGCCCAGGAACTGTTTTCCCAAAGAGGATGCCCCCTGCCTCCAAGTTAGTGCAGCTGCCAAGTCCAGCCCTGTATTTGAATGAACCAGCTCTGGGAGAGATTGCCAGAAGTAGTTTCCTACAGAAGTGGAAGTGGAGCTGTCCTGGGGGGGGGGGAACCCAGCCAAGGGAGCCATTTTGAGGACACAGGATCAGAATGACTGAGTCAAAGCAAAGCAGACTCCACTAAAGGGATTTCTATATGCTTCAGAGTCATTGTTTATACACAAGCACCTATGCTAGCAGGAGTTTACGAATATTTTCATTCTCTCTGTTTTATTTTTTCTTTCTTTTTTATTTTTTAAATGAAGTGTTTGGAGAATTCTCATTATATAATTCAGACTGTCCTTGAACTCATGTCTCTTCCATATAACTCTTCTGAGTAGCTAGATGTACAGGCATGTGCCACCACATCCAGCTCATATGAATTTTTACACCAAGGGCTTGGGAACATAGGTGGAAGGACACAGCCTCTTAATCTGGCATGGCCTTCCCATTTCATCTTCCATGGCCCTCTCCTGAAGGTGGTAACAGACCTTTGCCAGCCAGGTTGATTTCGTGGGGAGTTCTTTAAAACTGGGCACTTCGTTGCTTGCTTCTGGGTAGATTTTGTCCCTAAATGCATGTGACAAAATAATGAGCACAGGCTACTTAATAAGTAAGGAATTAATTTCTACTTAAAGTTTCAAAAATTTAAAATCAGGTGGCCAATGGGTCAGGGTGGCACATCATGGCAGGAGGGTCACATGGCTCAAGCCAAGAAGCAGAGAGAAAGATAATTGACTACAGTCTCAGAGCTTCTTGAGTGGGCACATTCCCAGTGACCTATAGACCATCTACAGGCAACCACTCTACAACACCTCCCAATACTAATCCTCTGGGGAGCAGCCCCTGGTAACTAGGCCTTTAGGTAACACTTGTGTAAACCATGGTAGGATCTTCATGCCACTCAGTGGATCTACCCATAAGACCAACCAAGCTGATTCGTACATGAAGTCCAGAGGAGATTATTTTAGGGAGTCACTTATGAAGTTGTCTCAGAAACAAGTAATTTCAAAAGTGGATGTAGATGCTTGTTCTAGCAAAAGACACAGGTGCCTTGATAAGGGGCCATTTTGAAGGTCATTATAATGCAGGCTAGCTGATGGGTTAACATGCCACTCAGCACACACATGCACTGGTGATGTGTGTGTGTGTGCAGATGTGCTTGCCTGTGCATCAACCTGTGAAGGTCAGAGTTCAACTTTTGGCTCTCTTACTCTATTGCTCCCCTACCCCCCCCCTATTTTTTTCCCTAGGTGAAGTGCCCTTAAGAATCTGGAGCTCATCATTTCAGCTAAACTGTCTGATCAGTGAGCCCCTGGGATGGGTCTGCCTTTACATCCCGTGCTCCCATCCAAAGAGCATAGGGTTACAGGCGCATGCCACCACACCCAGCTTTTATGCAGGTATTGAGGATCTGAACTCAGGTCTTTGTGCTTGCCCAGTTTGCACCGTACCCAAGGAGACATTGCCCCATATTCCAAGATTTTTTTAAGTAACAAACTCTATTGAAATATAATTGGATATCATCTTATGAGTCACTCACAGTGCAGAGTCTGTGATTTTGGCAAACTCATGTTGTAAAACCAGCACCTTCATCGATTCTAGAGACTCCTCAACCCAAAGACACTGTAACATTAGAACACAATCCCCCACTACACAACTGCTGACTTGTTTCCTGTCTCTGTAGATTTCAAGCAAACTTCTACTATAACTGAACTTCAGTTTCTCCATATTCGAAAGGAGGGGCACTAGCCATGTGGATCCTAAAGCCCCTTCTGAAGCTACCATCTTTTGAACATGCAGAAGACCTATAAAAGTAGGCCATAATGCTAGCTAGCCATGCATGAATTACTTGACAGGTCAGGCTGCACATCACACCAAAATTCCCCTGATGCTCATACGCTCCATGAGACACACATTTCCCTTTGGAGAGAGGATCCCCAGGTCACCCGTGGAAATCTCGGGATAGATGACAGGACACCACAAAAAAAAAGATCCATCACTGAGGCCTGCTATAGGAAAGACCGGACAAATTAATGAAAATGAGATTCTCTAAAGAGCACACAATGTCCTGGGACTTTGCTTCTCCCCCTAAGGTAGGCTCCTGATTGATGCAGCATGCTGTGAGGTCCCTTTGTTAAAACAACTATGTTAAAGTGAATGAGAGCTTTGGAGGTACTTCTATCCACAATGTTACACAACCACCACTTCTACCTAATTCCAGAATATTTCCATCACTCCAGTGTAAGCCCTTACACGTTAAGAAGTTTCACCTATTTCTCATTTAAGTGCCCACCTCTCAAAATCAATATTCTGTCTCTGAGCTTACTGAGTCTATATATTTCAAATAAATGCTGTAAGATATATGGCCTTTATGTGGTTTCTCTTCTTTAGCATGCTTTTAAGGTCACCCACACTGTAACACTTCTCAGTATTTTATATATTCCACACGTTGGTAACCTTTTGCTGTTGTGTGCTGGGTTATTTCTACCTTTTCACTTATGTGAGCATGAGTAGACTGTTAATTATTTGTTTCTGTTCCCTATTGCTATTGTTTAAATATGAAATAATTCCCACCGGCTCACATGGTTGAATACTTGATCCAAAGCTGATGGTGTTAGTCTAGTTTTCTGAGTGTAACCTGAAGATACAATGCCATAGGAACCATACTAAAGACTACAACCCAGTCCTAGGTTCATTTCAAACTCTCCTGACTCCCGCTGCCATGTACCCAGCCCCTTCATGGTCCACTACATCTTCAAAATACAACCAACATGGTGCCATCCCCACTGTGATGGGCAGTATTCCCTGTATCATAAACCAAAATAAACTTTTTCTTTTTTAATCCATTTCCATCAGTATTCTGAGAACTGTAACATTTGTCTTTCTGAGTCTGGGTTACCTCACTGAGTATATTTTCTGATTCCATCCATTGACTTAAAAATTTCATGATTTAATTTTTCTTTAAAACTAAATATTTTCATTATCCATTCATCTGTTGAAAGACATTTAGTTTGTTTCCATTTTCTAACTAATGTGAATAGAATGGCAATGACAACGAGAAAGCATCTATGGAGGATACTGAGTTTTTTGGGCAGAGACCAAGAACTGGTATAGAGGTGGTATAGAGCTAGTATAGTGTTGGTATAGAGCTGGTATAGAGCTCGTATAGAGTTGGTATAGACTTGGTATACAACTGGTATAGAGCTGGTATGTATAGAGCTGGTATAGAGTTGGTATAGAGCTTGTATAGAGTTGGTGTAGAGCTGGTATAGTGTAGGTACAGAGCTGGTACAGTGTTGGTATAGAGGCTATATAGAGTTGGTACAGAGCTGGTATAAAGTGGGTATAGAGCAGGTGTAGCGCTGGTATAGGGCTGGTATACCTGGTCATACAATAAATCTACTTTTAGCTTTTTGATTTCCAAAATGGCTGTGCTGGTATGCAATCCACCAACAGTGAGTAATCCCTTTTCCAAATCTTCCTCAGAATTTGTTGTCAGGTTTTGTTTTGTTTTTTTCTTTATCTTTAGTCATTCTGACTAAGACAAGATGAAATCTCAAAAGATGAAATCTCAAATAGTTTCATTTTAACTTTTCTAATTTCTAAGGACAATGAATGCTTTTGAAGATATTTCTTAGCCATCTTTGTCTCTTCTTTTGCAAACTCTCCATTAAGATCTGTAGGGCATTTTTAAAATAAGATCATTTATTTTCTTAATTTTTTTGTTTTTTGAGTTCTTTGTATAATTTGGATATTGATCCTCTATTGGATGTATGGGTGGCAAAGATTCTTTCCTACTCCTTAGGCTTCCTCTTCACTCTTGATTGCTTCTTTTGCTGTGAGGAAGGGATTTTTAGTTTTCTCATGTCCCATTTGACAATTATTGACCTGAGTTTCCAAGCGAATGAAGTCTTATTCAGAAAGTCCTTTCCTTTACCTATCTTTTAGGGTCCTATTATCTTTTCTTCTAGCAACTTCAGCACTGCAGGTTTCAAATGGAAGTCATTGATCAACATGGAGTTGAACTTTGTGCAGGGTAATACATACAAGTCTAATTTCATTCTTCTAGCATGTGGGCTTCCACTTGTCCCAACACTGTTAAGATGATGTCTTTTCTCCAGAGTGTGTTTTTTTCTTTGTCAAATATCAAATGCCAGTAGTTATGAGCACTCATGTTGGAGTCTTCTATTTTCTCATTGATCTACCTGTGTGTTTTTGTGTCAGTGCCATATTGTTTTTTATCATTATATCCCTGCAATAGCTCTTGAGATCTGGAAGGGCAATCCCTCCAGCACTGCTCTTTTTGCTCA
Organism: Ellobius talpinus; assembly: GCA_001685095.1. Taxonomy (NCBI): domain Eukaryota; kingdom Metazoa; phylum Chordata; class Mammalia; order Rodentia; family Cricetidae; genus Ellobius; species Ellobius talpinus. The sequence continues at coordinate 7,281 of LOJH01007440.1, forward strand.
AAATTGTTGGCCTTCCTGGGCTCTTTTATGGTTCTGTATAAATTTTATGATTGCTTTTTCTATTTTTTTCTGAAGAAGGTCCTGGGAATTTTCATTGGGATTGCATTGAATCTGTAAAATGCTTTTGGTGAGATGTTCATTTTCACAATATTAATTCTACCAATGCATAATCCCAGGAGGTCTTTCCATCCTTACTGCCAACCTGGATTTAATCTGGATCTTTAAGTCCACTAACAGGCATTTTATGAAGCTGGATCTGCCAAAGTTTGATGCATAATATGTTTAGAATTGTAATGTGTTCTTAAATAATTGTTCCCTTGGTTAGAATAAAGTGTCCTTGTTTATCTCTTCTGATTAGTTTTACTTTGAAGTCTATTAGTATGGTAAAAACCTGCTCACTTTCTATTCCCATTTGCTTGGAATAGTATTTTATATCCTTTTTCTTAAAAGTGGTATCTGTCTTTGAAGATGAATTTCTTTTAGATAATAGATATGTGAATTTTGTATAAATTAATTCACTCACCTACACTATGTATAGATTTTAAAGTTTAAGTCATTCTTATTTAAAGTTATTGAAAAGTATGTGATTGCAGTCACTTTGTTTTTTCCCTCAGTCCTGTTTTGTGTTTCAGTAGTTACAGGTTCATTTATTTATTACAAAGTATTGTTTTCAGTCTTCTCTTCAGAGATAGTTTTGTGGGCACAATTTATTTTAGCTGGTTTATATCATGGAAAAAAATTTCTTCCTCCCACTATGGTGGATAGTTTTGCTGGGTACAGAAATCTAGGTTAGCATCTGTGGTCTTTTCAACTTGGAATGCATAGCTCAGGTTCTTCTTGTTTTTAGTAGTTTTACTGAAAAATCAGCTGTGAATCTGGTGAATTTTCCTTTATATGTTTCATGTAACTTTTCTCTTGCAGCTTTCAATACCCTCCCTTTGTTTTGTATATTTAGTGCTTTAGCGATAATATGCTAGAGGAGGTTTTTTTTACCTGGTCCTATCTGGTCTTCTGTGTGCTCTGCATCTTTTCTTGTTTGGGGACATTTTCTTCTGTTATCTTGTCAAAGATTTGTTCTATGCAACTGATTTGGGATTCTTATCCTTATATGCCTGAAATTTATAGATTTGATCATTTTATTCCATAATTTATTCATGTTCCTTTAGTATTTTTTTTCATTGTTTGCTCAAGTGGTCCAATTCCTCAACTTTATTTCAAGTCATGATAGTCTATAATCTACTTCATCCATCCAACTTGTAAGTTTTTCCCTTGAGTTTTCTAATTGACTCACTGAATTACTTCTTCCTTACTTCAGCATAAACTCTTGTTAGTATTTTGATCTCTGTAGTGAATATAGTTTTCAAATGTTGTGTCATCTTAATCAGTTCATTCAGCATATATCACTTGTTTATATCATGTTTAAACTCAGTAGAACTACTTAGTAGAACTACTAAAAGTAAGAAGAACCTGGAGCAATGCACTCCAAGCTGCAAAAGACCACAGATACTAACCTAGATTTCTGTACCCAGCAAAACAATCCACCATAGTGAAAGAGGGGAATAAAGTTTCTATGATATAAACAAGCTATATAAACATCACTTGAACTTTTTTTATCTTCTTTAAGTCATCTGTCTGTTCCTGTCCCTTTTAAACTCCTTAAATTTTTTTCTGTGATTGCCCTTTTAAATCTGTGTTTTGGAGTTCATCTAGGTAATTTTAATTTTTATAAGAGTAATGGGTTTGCAGAAGTACATTTTGTCTTGGTCTTTCATATTGTTTGTATTTTTGTATTGTGATTTGAGCATGTGGACTTCTTTTTTTGGTTTTGTCTGATGAAAGATTTTAGCCTGCCTCAGGCTGGGCTGGTACAAGAAAGGAGCTAGTCCTGAGAGTGTAGGAATGGTGTGTATGTTGGGCGAGGGGGATCTCTAGTTTCTAGGGAGCTCACTAGGCAAATCTGGTGAGTTAGCTATATCTCCTGACCCAGAACGAGGAATGTGGGGATGTGGCTGGTAGGTGATGTTCTAGCTGTCTCACTAGGCACAGTTGGAGTTATACATTCAGAACTGGCCATGGGAGTATAAAGACAACATGCTTGGGCTTGGTTCTGGGTAGACTCACAGAGGAAATTCAGCGCATAGGCTACATACTGATGCTAGGTCTGGGAGTATAGGGATGGTGCTTGTGGATCAGGTTCAAATGTTGACCATTTTTAATTGGTTTATTTGTCTTTTGTTGATAAGTTGTAATGTTTCATGTATATCATAAATATTAAACTCTTAACAAATGTGATCTGAATCATTTTTACTGTTGTATAAGCTGTCATTTTATCTTCCTGGTATTATTTTATGAACACAGTCTTTATTTTTATAAAGCTTAAATTACCAATTTTTATTGCCTAGGCTTTTAATGGCATATTTAAGAATCCATTGCTAAATAAAAAAATCATGACAAATAGCCCTGTCCACACTTCAAATGTTTAAAAATCAAGCTTTTGGGTTCTTTGTGCTATTTTTCGTTCTTATTCATCTTTGATATAATCTTTAAAATTTTTATTATCTGTTAACCTTGATTTACCCTTCTTTTTCTAGTAACTTTCTTCATAAAATAAAACTATTAAGTTGAAATTGCTCTCATTTTTTAATATGTACATTTATAGCTGCAAACTTCCCTTGTGGCCATGCCATACATCACAAGTTCTAGTACACTGTATTTTGTTTTCATTAATTTCAAAATATATCTTAAATTCTCTTGTGATTTATTCTTTGACCTAGTGGTTGTTTAAATTTGTATTTAACTTCCATATATTTATGTCTCTCTTGCTGATTTCCAATTTCACCCTTTTGCGGTAAGAAAAGATTCCATCAGCAGTCCAGAAACCAAGAGAAGCCAGGCTACTAAACTCCAAAGCTTACCCTAAGTGACACACTTTCCTTCTCAAGGATCCACTCCTCAGAAGTTTCACAACTCTTCCCAGTAGCTTGGGATCAATATTCAAACACAAGATCCATATGGTGGACGCTCCATGTTCAAACCAGAATAAATACACAACAGTAGAGTGTTAACATTCCTATTCCAAGAGAAAATGAGGACAAAGGAAGGAATGATCAGACCAAAGCAAGACCAAACCCCACCAACACGATAGACATCAAATTCTGCAGCTCCATGGTGAGCATCTGCAGCTCATGATAGAATTTCCTGAGCTCCAAGGGCCTTGAGTAGCTTCACCTGCCCAGCTGTGCCACCTGGAATGCATTTAACCTCCCTCTTCATCCGTATCTGCAAACCTTTAGCCTTTCTCAACAGATACTTCATGACTCTGGCATCCCCAACATCCTGAGTTCTACATTACACCTTAGGTTTTACCCTCCACTGTTTCACGCACTAGACTCTCCTGCTCTCCTTGTGGGGAGGTCAAACATGTCACCTCAATTGCTCTTTGGAGCCAAGATTCCATGTGCCCCCCCGTCTTGAATCTTTCATTCCTGCAAAACCAGTATCACATGAATTACAGTCTCAGGTGTAATTCTGCTGCCACTCAGGAGGGATCTTTTCCCTCTCTTGGCGGCACAACTGCAGCAGTGGCTGTGTACTGACTCTGAAAACAACTTCCCCAGCTAGTTTCTTTTCCAAGCAGGAAGCAAGCCTTCAGCACTGAGTTTAGAACTTCTCCTTTGAAATGAATTTATATTCTCACAAGTTGGAGCCTTTGATGGGTGTGGCCTACTTCTGCCATGGATCACTTTCCTATCATCTTGGTATAAAGCAGGAGGTTTGTCTTTAACTATTACAACCTCTTTTTAAAGTACAGGCCTTGGGGTGAGTCCTCAATCTTGTTTGAGTTATTTTTCTCGACAAATTGGACAGTTTTTATAATTTTTTGCTTCACCTGTTACTTTCTCCACTGCAGACTTAGATAATTGGAGCAGTAGCTGCGCTTCAGCCTAAAACTCTCCTGTCTTGAACTTTCCTCTACCAAGCAGATTAACTCATTACATTTACATTCAATCTCAGTTTCTCAGGAATTGGGCAGAATGCAGCCAGAATCCTTGCCAGAAAAAAAAAAATCACACAAATTACTCTTAGCCCATTTCCTGATAAAGTTCTTGTTTGTCTCTGAAACCTCATGAGCTAAGCCTCTGTAGTCCACACTTCTCTCCGCAATCTTGTCTTCCAAGTTCCCACCAGAAAGGTCCCCTAAACTTTACTGGCAGCCCTGTCTGGCTTTGTAGTCCACAGCTGTGAGCGCTCCGTGATCCCTCCCACAAACCAGTTCAAAGTCTAAGACTCGTACTTCTTGATAACAATTTTCTTTATTAGTTACCACCCCAGAGCCACTGTTGTAGGAATAAAAATACTTTGACATAAACAATCTAAGAGAAGAAACATCCATTCATTTTATAGTTTAAGGGGATACAGTCCCACAATGGTGAGGAAATCAGGGCAGAGGAGATGGGGGGAGACAGACTCTGGTCACATTGCTCCCTCAGTCAAGAAATAAAGACAGCCATTGAATGCTAGCTTTCAGCTCTTTTCTCCTTTTATTCAGCCCAGGACTCGACCCCATGGAATGGTGTTGCCCACAGTTATGAAGAATCATTCCATCTCAACCAGATCTAGATGCTCCCTCACACACATGCCCAGCGAGGTCTGTCTCCTAGGAGTTCTAGATTTTGTCAAGTTGACAATCAAATACCACACGTCATCCCACTGCCATACACATGACCTCCAGTGAATCAGTTCTGCTCTTATTATAGTTGTCCACGAGCCAGCAGATGTGATGAGGCGTTCCCTCTGTCTCCAATATTGTCTTTGTCTTTAGCTGTTGACAATTATATAATGTAAATATCCACAGATTTCTTTGAATTAAACCTATTTGCAATCTATTGCACTTCCTATATTAGCAGATTCCTTGTGTATTTTTTTGTTCCCTTTATCATCAGAGAATCTGAGTATGTAAGACACTTCTGGCTAAAAGAGAGACATTTGAATATCATAATGTGTTAATTATCAAAATAATATTTCTGCTTCCTTGATGTCTTTAGCTATCCCCCACGACACTGGGCCTCACTTCAGATCTAAGGGTCTAAGTAACCATAGACTAAAACATCAAAACAAAAGCCAAAAGAAGTCTTTCCTTAAGTTGGTATGCTTTCTTTAAGTATTTTTGTCACTCACAGCAAAAAGTTGCAAGTATAGGAATCTTTGTTTTGTATAGTCCCTCAAAGTGCTTTCTTCATTGCGAATATCTTGATAGAACATTCCTTAAGCATCAGAATTTTTAAAAGATCAAACAAGCAGCACCTTGCCTACGTTTGACAATCAATCTTGTGTTGGAGCACATCTTCATTTAGTCAATGTTTGCAATTCTTATATTCTTCATCTTGGGCTTGCTTGGGCTTCGAAACTGTCTGCCAGTGAAGCGATGAGTCATCTTAGGTCTTCTCCACGCATGTGTTCTCCCCAGAGCGTGGCGATTGCTCTCCAACTTTCCCAAGGAATTGCAGTGCTTCTGACTTTT
>LOJH01007441.1:0-30972 GCA_001685095.1 Ellobius talpinus
CATGACTATCAAGCCTGTGGCACATAGTGAATATCCAATGTGAAAATATGCAATGCATCATACATGTCTTTGGCTGTAAAATGTTGTATACTCAAGCCTTCATTAAGAATACATTGTGCAATACATGTGAAACATATGGGGGGAATGCAAAGACTGAAGCAGTTCTGAAACTGTCGTAATGGTTCAGTTTCTTAGTCCTACCAATCACCCTAGCCTCAGGAAACTTGCCTTTTTACACCATAAACTCCCCCATATTCACATTTGAGTTCTTACCTATAAATTAGGACTGTCTGCTTGACCCCCAATCCTCTAGAAAATGTAATAGAGATGAGTTGAAATGAGCCTAGGGTGACTAATGATTGAGATTTTTCTTGTGTTTTAAATGTAAGGCAGAAAAATGAAATGCCCTTACTGAAGATGCAGGAAGACACATGATACCACAGACTGAACTAAGTCAGAGACTGCAGCAAACATGGAGCGACTAAGATTTAAGGGGGGGAGGGGAATCACAGAGGGAAAAGGCAAAGTGTGGAGAGAGTGAACCCTTCTACAGAATAGGAAGCAGAATGAGTTTGATGACTTTAATTAAATGTAAAGGAAATAGTGGGAGGCAAAGGAAAGCTTCAATAGTGCCAGCTGAAGACTGTCTCAGAAGGTGACAGAACTTAATCCTATCAACATCTCATTTGCATAGCCATAGTAAAAAATAACAATGGTATTTTTGTGACCAAAAATATATGCAAAGCAGCCATTGTGATAGCTCAGTTGCTATTTTTGAAATGGAAATTTCCTTTCAATTTGAAATAGCTCCTTCTTCAAAACACCAAAAGGCATCAGCATCTACTTTAGACTACAGAGTGTTTTTTTTCTTGCTTGCTTGCTTTTTCCAGTGCGATAGGAGGATTTAACGGTAGTATTCCCTTCAGAAAAAAAAATAACTTACACCTCTCTTTCAAAAATAGGATAGATTCTTCCTCTGTGTATTTGAGATTGTTATAAACAGCTGAAACTACTAATTAAAAAACTACATTGGTGCAATAAATTGACACAGCTATGCCAATTTTCTACTCACTACAAAGGGGAAAAATTTAAGTCCTGTGTGGGGAAAAATATGTCTTAAGTGAAAATGTGAGATAATTTTACCATAGTAGCGCAAGAATAACCTGATTGTTTATTAGCTGTGACCCCTCTGTAGATGGCTTTATAAAGTCATATTTCTGACTGTGTGCTGCCATTCAGTATGAACATTTTAATAAGAAAAAAAGTTAAATATCAAAGTAATAGATGAGCATTCCTCTAAAAGCCAATTTCATTAAATACCATCGGTATTAATCTTTCTAAATCTTAATTGCAGCCTTTTGACATATTGCCCCCCCATTTGACCTTTTCTGCTCAATTCTAGTAAAGAACTGTAGGACAGGCGGGGATACCAACCCCTGAAAACCCAACACAAAGCATCGTTCTAATGCTATTGAGTAAATGGGGATGCTGACCCAAATTGTATTTTCATCCAAGAGTCAAGGAGTTCAGATATTTCTAATCAACCAAGATCTCCCCTTCCCTATTGGAAAATGAAGGCATTCCAAGCAGGAGACCCAGAAGCCTCAGCAGATAAAGTTCTAAAACCTAGGATATTAAAAAGAATATCAGAACAAAACTTCCTGAGCTAGAGATGTGCCACAAAATTTAAAAACAATTAGAAATGGCAGCCTGCAATCGAACATGCTCAAGTTCCGTTGAGAGGAGTAGGAGCTGGCAGTTTCAGGATTAAAAAAGTAATGACTCTGCTACTAAGGCACACTTGAACCAATCAATAGCTCTGAAGCATCCTTATTTTGTTAGATTCACTCGGTCAGCACTAGAAAGGGGGCTGAAGAACCTTGCCCCCAAGAGCATAAAAGCTTTTTTCCTGCTATGCATCAAAAACTTAGATGGGTATCTTTCTCCCAATTTTCTGTACATTTTAATGCCATTTATTTCTTATTATCTATTCAATGTTTGCCCACCTACCTACCCCAACTTGTTTTCTTTTTTCTGGTTACATCAATCTGCATGCTATTATGTTTACTGGCCTACTTCATCTTTCATTTTTTCATACCATTAAACAGATTATAAAATAGATACAATAGAGTAAATACATCGTTAACAATTTAAGGAATTTTTAAGTTACATCACGGGGTACATCTGCTGTCATATATCTTTAAGTGGAATGATGTAGAACATTATTATAGGGTGATAAATAACTATTATTAGAAAATTATGACAGCCTTAGAATTCAGAGTACATCAGTAAAACAGCAACAAGGAGACAACCTGAACCTAGACTACCTGGGAGGAAGCCTATGCTTGCAGATATACAAAATTGAGCTTTGGGGAGTCTTTCTAAGATGCTTATGATGGTGTCTTTTAAATAAAAGTGTGATTAATGACTTGCTTGTTTCCATGTGGGAGACTGACAAAGAAGAGCTGTCAAGGAAGAGAGTCAAATCCATCATGTCTGGATTTTTGAAACTTACAATGTTGGCTCTGTAAGCCTGCCCCAAGGAGACCAAAAAGAGTAATAGAGAAGTATGTTGGCAAAGTGTTTCCTTCAGGTTCGGCATCGCAGCTGTCTTTTATTCAGAGCCACTTTAGCCTTACAGAAAGGTAAGAAAAAAGAAAACCATGCAGGCTAGTAGGGAGTTCATGATAGGAAGCACCACAACCTGATGGAGAGAAACATCTACCCCACACAGCAGTGTCCTCCATCTGTGAAATCCTACAGTTCACATCTTTGGATCCTTCTCACTTCCCATGTTGTAGCTTTTACAAGCAGACTTTCCAAGCACCACTCACAAGTTAGAAAACAAAACAAAATATGATTTCTATTAGCTGCTATTCTAGCTATTAAGTGTTAGGCAGGCATTGTGTAAGTCAATTTGCAAATATTATTTTACTTAATTTTACAGTAACAGTTATTAAGAGTGAGCATATCCCTGGATTCACAGGTCCTCTGGATTCACAATCCATGTGATAAAAACTAACTACTACATTCTTCCTGACACTGGTTTTAGTTTGAGTTGATTTCTTCCTGGCCTGGAGACCCAGAACCTATGAAACATTTATCTGGGGTCACGGAACAGCTGAGCTGGTTACCACGTTTGCCTGGCTTTTGGGGTGTTGTTGAGGGAGGTCATTGCAGAGGGGACCGTTCTCCGAGGAAGGGACTATTGAAAAAGCAGGCAGAGCCTGAAAATGAGTTTCAGAAAACGTCTTGGGATCCATTGGAATGAAAGCACAGGAGGTGATTTCCTTCGGCTCCTGCAGTCCGAATTCTTCTTGCTAGTTCAAATGTGGAACATTATTTCCATAATGCACATTAATAAGGCAATTTTCTTGGAAAAATAAATCGGGCTGCTTGCTTGGCACATTCAACTCAATTTCCATGGGAATTCAGTGTACTTTGAAGAAGGATAGAGCCCTTCCATGGCAAGGCTCTTAACTCAGAGGGTCACTGCTGACCTTTAACATATATTTTTATAAATTCCCCTAATCCACAGTGTGGAGAAAACAACCTTATGGCTCTGCAGTTCTCCTGGGCTTATGTGCTACTATTGTGCTATTCCTGTTGCATTAGGTGCCGACACTAAGAGCAACTTAGGTGATGCATCATAATGAGATCCATGGAGGAAGTGACAGGTGGGTCGCAGGAAATCCTGAAGTTACAGAGAAATCATTCTGATGGGGATACAATCCCCTCACCATGCTGAAGTGGCAGAGCTTTGTGTGACTCTATTCTAAGCATGTTCACCAGGAACCTGGAAGCTACTCTCTTGGGCAGACTACATAGAAGAATGAACTCACAACAATCCTTCCATCTGAGGGCTGATAATCAAGAGGGGTAGAAAGACACACATACATAGAAGGCACAAAAATTATTATGCAGTGTTTCTGAGCAAGGGTTTGGATGCTGAAGGACTTGAAAAAAATGTTCTCTCACTGCGCTTATTAGCTGCAAGGCCATGATCAAGTTGCTTATATTTTTAAAGGTTCAGTTTCCTTATCTGGCAGATGGTACTAGTGTTAACTAATTATTTATCCTACAGGCTTCTTGAGACAGTGACTGGGAACAATGTCTATCTCTTAATAGTCATTGTAAACTTGCAGTGATATTTTATTTTTTGGAAATAAGATCAGAGAGGATAATAAGAGGTAAGGTGTGCTCAATAGATTAAAAGAGGATATTGTACAGAGCTGTGGGTGTAGAGGGAACACCTTTACTTCAGACAGTGTTCGCTTATGGATCAGAAGACTGCACACTAAAAGTCAAACTAAGAGTAGAAATAAATAGTAGCATGATGAAATGAATAAAGGAGACAATACCATACACCAAAAATATAAGGATGCATGAAAGTAAGGCTATAAATTTAGATGCTGACCATTAAGAGGGAAGGCCATCTACCAAACTATTAACAATGTGACTTCTAGTGGTCACATAGTCTATCAGACAATAAACACTTGTTGTCCTAAGTGGCTAGTATTTCTGAAGTAGTTTTGAATATGGAAAAGCTTGGGTAAAACAAAGTTAATAGATGTTTTAGTTGTAAGATTTTCTATAGGTTTCTTTAAAGTCAGTGCCCCACCCTCAATGAGCAATAAAATACAAATGAAATTAATTTCCTCTCAGTTCGAAGGACTAAATAAAGAGCACAGATAAACAAAGAAGATCAGTGACAACAAAGGAGGGCGAGGATCAGGAGAAAAAGTTGGGTATTTGTACGGATATTTCTCAAAAATGCGAAACAATTTCTGCATATAAAGTGAAGAACTCCAAGGCAACATTCCCAGCAATACTTGCCCATTCATTTTTACTTCTGTAGCATCCACAGTAACAAAGGAACAGAACAAGACTAAATGTCCAGCATCAGACACATGGACAATGGCATAGGAAAACAAACAAAGAAACCATGCTATTTACAGAAAATTTGAGGTCCCTAGAAAACATTCTTTAAAATCAAAAGTTGGCTAATCTCAGAGAAACCATTGCAAATTTCTCTCATAGTTAGATCCCAGATTATGCTTCCTGCTGTGTTTTTTTATTATAGCAAAGATTTGGAACAACTTCATTGTCTATCAACAGATGGATGGATAACAAAAGTAAAATGGAATATTATTCAGCTCTAAAGATGAATGAAGCTAAAACTTCGAAGCAAATGGACTAAGGACATATAATATTAAGTGAGGATACGCCATCTCAAAAGAAAGAAATCGCATGTTCTATCTCCTCTTCAGAATCTAGCAAGTAATGTATGTAGACAAATGTACACAGTCTATAATAAAGAAAAGAGAACAAGAAAATCTAAATATAAAGGGATGAGGAGGAGTGAAAAAATAATGGACACAGATACAAAAAAGAATTTAAAACCAATTGTTTTGTCTAGTTCTAATTCTGTTAAGATTTTTTTGTGGGCTTATGATAGGTAAGTGCATAAAACATATTAGATATAAAATTTAAAGAAACTTCATAGCTTCCATTTTGAATGAACACCCTGAATGTATATAAACTCGTTACTTTGTATAGACTTTTGATTTGGTTAATTTTGGTGTATGACTTTTTGATGTAAAAGTTTTTATATAAAAAGCTATATATACACATATATGTATATATACATACATACATGCATATATATATGCATGACCATCTCTCTATACATATAGGATCATGACATGACCCTGGAAAGGTGGTCACAAGAGAACAGCAAGAAGAACAGAGGAGCGAGGGCAAGGGGAGTGGATGGCACAAAATTCAAAGGGGAACACTGGGGATGAGGAGGAAGATGGGAAAGGACTGAGGAGGCAGTTCCAATAAGAACCAAGTTTGTGTGAAAATGTCATGATGAAACCCACTGTATGCCAACTAAAAACACATTACATGTTAAAAAACCCATTAATATGGGACTAGGGATATAGTATGCAAAGATGTGATTTCATATGCCATGAGCTATTTTCTTTTGGTATGTGTGTGTGTAGAAATAATGTGGAAAAGAGACTTCCATAAACACTGGGAAAGCACAGACCTTGAGCATACCAATCATAATTATTTATTTCACATGTAACAAGCTCATTGGTGTGTAAAGTCCCATTACTTAATTGGCATGGACTAAATGATGACCGTTGATGCTTGATGAAGTTCCAGCATTTCAACATTGTAGACCACAGTCCTCCAGCACCTTTTTACTTTCATTTTTAATGATTCTTATTTTGCTCCCCAGAAGTCCTTTTCCCAGGGTCAAGCATTTGTATAAGGGTCTCTATTCCCTTGGTGACTTAAGGAAAGTTTCTGCTTGCTGAGTGTGGAGACATTCTTATCTCTGGTAAAGTGAACTTCTGGTCCTTTCATTATCACGTGACTAGTGCCACTTGACTTGTCAAGGTCAAGCCACACCTGAGCTCCTGTGCCCCTACTCTCCCATTTAATGTTCTGTGCAACTATACAGTATAAAAGGTGGATTCTTTTTCAATTAAAAGCTGCTGGCATCCATCTTGAGTCACCCTCAGATCCTGTGTGTCCATCTCCTCCTTCTCCCCTCCCGAAAGCCAGTGCTGTAGCAATATTTCTCTGACTGTTGATTTCAACCCCTGACTTGCTAAAGTCTCTTCCTGTTTACTCGATGAGGCCTTGGGTAGAAAGCTGCAAAGTTCTACTTTGGGAAGTCAAGTTGCAACTTTTAAATAATTCAGAGTCCTGATCAATATTTCTTTACAAATGGTTCTATTTTACAATTTGATCTTGTGCACATACATGTTTATATATACAAAGTATCTATAAGACACACCATGTGGGGGTCAAACAAACTTGTAGCAAGGCATTGTAGTAGCTGAGTTTACTTTCTAAACAGGATACATGGTGGCGATTTCATTTTCCTACCCAAGCCCAGTTTCTCTATTGTGAGACTCATCCGATTTCTTGACCTTAGCTGCCACAAGAAACATTTGCAGGTTTCTAAAATTATTCATGTTTGTACCTAATTTAATTTAAGTGGGTTTTATTTCTAGCACCACCATGCAGCCTGTCTCTCTCTATTTTTTTCATTAACAAATAAAGTATAGTGACCGACTTCAGAATCCATTGACTTGTACATATGTTAGCCTCTGCTAAGATGCCATTGCGACACACATGAGCCTTTCCGTGCCCTTTACTCTGCCCGCTATGAAAGTGAGCTCGGGCCGCAGCTGAACTGCAAGCTTTCTGCCTCCTGTGATTTATAATCATCTATAAATAAAAACCTATTTTAAAAAAGACATTTCCAATGAGAGAGAAAAAAACCCGTCAACTGTCAGAAAACGGCATTGTGAACACAGACAGAGCATATTTATTCTTAATGTGGAATGACCATTAAAAGCTAAGGGTCTCTTTTCATAATGCAGCCGTCTTTGACTGGCAGCTGTGTGAAAGAAAAGCTTGTTTTAATGTGAGCAGAGCGTGAGGCACTCTGCAGACACTCAATCAATAATTGTGGAATGAATGTTGAAAGCCTATTTTTCTGCTCCTACTGGTAGACAAGTGTTCTTGTTTTTATTTTCTTTCCTGTTTATTTGCTAGTTGCTTTTCCTGCCCAGCATCCCTCTGCCCTCTTTTAGAAAAGCACATGAATTTAGTAGAGAATTGGTCCAGAGTTCCTGCAGAGACACTGGTGTGGGTTGTGGCAAGGATGTGCTCCCGTCACACCCATCCTCTGGACAAAAGCAGGAACCAAGATCAGTCTCAGTTGAGCTCTTAAACCCATGAATAGGAAGAGAGAAAAAAAGAGGGAAGCCATGAGGTCCAGCTGGCTCCCTAGAATGATACAGAAATCCTGTTGTCTAGGTTCATCAGAGGCATTTCCGGTCCTGTGTTTTCTAGTGTTGGGCCATTCAGCAGTTTCCACGTTTTAAAGTGCTCCATACTCACCAAGTAGGTAAAATAAAACCTGAATCTAAAATAGTACACCACCAAATGCTCATTTTCCCCCATATCACTGTTCTGATAGAGAAAAAAAACAGAACTTTGTAGAAGAGGCACCTGCAGCACCTTAGAGACCAAGTAAGTCTGACAGCCCTGCTTAGCTCCAGCCAGCACCATCCATGAAAGGGATCTTTTGGGATCCCTTGAACTGATCACCTTTCTCCATCCCAAGAACTCATTCTCAGAAGAGCTAGATAGGGGTGACTCTCAGCCTATAATGCCTTGCTGTAGTAGTTTTACCTTTTTTGTACTGAGTGTTCAAATTGGACCCTCTGTGCTAGACTGCATCATCAGTAAGCTGATGGAAATAGACATTCCCACAGTCATTGACCTGAAACACTGTGCTATGGCTCTTTGATTACAAGGTTCCACAATGGCATTCAGAAGTTGCTGCTTCTCAGTTCTAAGACCCAGGGCCAGATCAGAGACAAGTGCTTGAGCATTTCTAACAAACGATGCTCCTGTCTGCTGCTGTGTCTTTTCTAAGCATAAGAATGAGATATGGGTTGGGTATTGCAGTCCACACTAGGATACTGGGTCTTAGGAGGTGGGAGCAAGACTTTGAGATTGAGGTTAGCCTGAGCTGCATAAAGACATCCTGGATTAAACAGTGAGAACGTATCTCAAAAACACAGAGATAGAGGCAGAGAAGGAGATGGACAGGAAGGGGATGATGGACCAGGGAAGGAAGAGGGTGAGCAAGAGAGGGAGAGAGCGAGATGTGAGAGCTCACAGAGAGTAGAGCGATAGCTTATAGTAAAAGGGATGGAGGGTTAATGCCAATAAACCACTAACTTATTTCCTTTTATGTTCTTCTGTGAAAATAAGAAATGGTACATGCATGATTTTAAATTACAGATGAAGATGAAAGTGTTCATTTATAACTTCCCATTAGCAAATTTTGGTAATACAACACGCCAGAGAACTCTCTGTGTAGTGTGTGCATCAGTGATATAGACCTTAGCAGTTTATGATTTCAATTGCCTTGAATGCCCTGATTCTCCCCTGCCCTTCTGTGTTCTATAGCATCTCTGCCAAGGGAGTAACACGGGTATCACTGCACCTGTCCTTGCTTATATCTAAAGGTGCTCACTTCACCTTGGCTCAGGTTTACTCTTTAACTTTCTAATTAAAGTCATGATCCATCCAACTTGTACTCAGTGGTCTGGGATCGGTTATAGATTATGGTGTCTAATTTATAAAGTCAAAGGCAACACTGAACTCACATATATCTTCAACCAAACTCAGACAAAATCTACTTGGTTTTCCTTAAAGCCTAAATACTAACTTCCTGATAGCTCAAAATAAAGTAATGAGGGATTGCAATTGAATTACACATTAATTACACACTATTTTATTTTTAATTAATGTCACTACAGACTGGTTTCTACTGACTGTGGCCATAATAAAGCTCAACTTAGAATAACATTTCTCTTCCTTTTCTTCTTTTAAGGTCGTTCAATGGATTAGAATGGCTTTACAATTCCCGCCTCTTTTCCTAGGCTATTGCACCAAGTGGATTAGAACTTCAAATGCTACAAAGACACAAAAGCACTCTCTTAAAACATCCAAGCAGGTATAATTATCACCCAGATTTTTTTTCTTTTTCTAATGGTTAGACAGTCTGGACAATGCATTTTCTTTTGAAGAGAGAATGAAAACATATATATTCAGTGAACATGTAATCCTCTTCAGTGTCTCTCATCTATCAATTTCCTTTGGATGGTGAAGAAAAATCTCAGTGTGACTTACACTTTATGAAATGTGGTCACTGACATCTAAAAAAGTACAACAAATACATATGCTGAATGTCCTGTGTCGCCTGAAACACATAATTGTCTAATGAAAAAGGTTATCCACTTGTTAAGTCCGACACTGGCAGAGAATTTCTATTGCTTCTAAGAGAGCAGATTTGGCTGTATCTTCAAAGAGCTTGAATTTTCTGTTGACTGGAATTCATCTATAGCTTTACTGTGTTCTATTACTAGATTATGGTGTCTAATTTATAAAGTCAATTTACATGCAAAGCTTTTGTGTCCTTTGTACTACTTAAATTCCTCACAATACATTTATATTTCCTTTGTGAACTCACTTCCTCTCTCCCAGCTATTCGACACACAACTTTTTAAACAAAAGAAACTAATTTATACGGCTTTTCCAATAAGCCTATTCTAATCCAGCAACTGAGGCCATAAAAGCTTTAAAATAAAATAAAATAAAAGATCCTGGGAGTAGAAAAGATTCTTGGGGTGGGAAAACCATTTATTAAACACAACTGTTGTTGCTCCAGAATATCTACTATTATTCCCAAAGAGGTAGAGGTCTTGAGAGCCATGAGGCAAGGATAAGGGAGAGACAAGAGTTTAGTACAAACAGGTACATTCCACTCGCTCTACTGATGAACTTGAAGAACAGTTATACTGTCGAGAGGACAGATGTACACATAACCTCTTCTATAGGGGCCCCATAGCCCCACCTTAGCCTGCATAAGAATCTTCATCTCCTTTGTGTCTACAACCTTTCCGATCACATGCTGGATTTTTTTTTTTTTTTACATTTGTGAGCCTGCAATCGCATCATTAGATTATGCTGTTAACCAAGCCATCTTCCTCTGTTTGGGAGAAAGAATGTTATCAAATATAGTTTAGAAAGAAACTATATAAGTAGAATTTGAGAGGGACCTATAGAAATGTGCAGCTATGTTCAGCAAGCAGTTGCTGTTTGTTACCATGGACTTGTGTCCTAAAAGAGAAACATATTCTCTGAAGGAGGCAGGACACTGGCTCTGTAGTCAGTTTGCCTGAATAAGAACAATTATCCAAAGCTTGCAAGACATTCCCTTCCTGCCGCAATAAATAATACCAAATTCATTGTTGTCTAATGTCCTTGAGCAGCAATACAGCTGAGGAAGTAGAACCATTCATTTCAATGAGTGTTTGATGAGACTATGTTTACTGAAAAGTCCCACTTATTCCAGAGCACTGTGACAAACTTGTTTGAAAATACTGCCTCCCAAAAGAGGTGTCTATTTCTCTTACCTATAGTTTCTGACAGATGGTATACAACTGAGATTTTTATTGGAATTCAAATTAATATGCAGGTTTCTAATTTTAAGTATTCAACTACATTTTAAGATAGATGTTTCTCTATATTTTCATTTAGATTTTTTCTGTAACTTAATAAAAAAACTACTCATATGGAATACAAATTTACTGAAATATCTCAATTAAGACCCCAGTACTATTGCACTTGAAAAACTGTTTAAGGGTCTGATTGCTTAATGAAGATCAGACCCTTACTGACCACAAAAACATGACTAGAAATTGGAGTCATTTGTATAAGATTCTCCTTTTGGAAATTATTAACCACTTCTAAGAATAGTTCTATAGAGTATAGTTTGCCAGCAGATGCATTTCCCCCCACCTAAAATTTGAGTCAAACATGTACTGATTTATTTGGTGAGTTCAGAAAGAAAAGGATAGAGAAGGTTAAAAAATGAAAGTTTTCCTAAATGTACTCATATCAGCACAAAGATGAATCGAGTTTTAGTCCCTGCGTATGCAGCCTCCATGGGGAGCATTTGAAGTTATTTCTTCTACTTCTTTTGTTTAATGACCTGGAGTCTGAAAATGAGAGCCAGAAATGCCAGTCTGGCTTGTCTCTGAGCAGCTCACGTAACATACCTGCAGAACAAGAAAACAGCTCCATGCCTTTCAGATGATCTGATCCGCCTGCCTTAGACCTTATCAGAGAAACGGATGCAAAACCCAATAGAACTGAACATAATTAGAAACCCAGCATCGTCCTATGGTGAAACACACACGAGGTTTTCTGAATCCTGAAAGATGTCCTTTCATGGATGGCATGTTGGCGAGACATGATTGGGGTCACTTCACAAAGTACAGCTTTCTGAGGGCTAGTGATTAAAACCTCTCAAATAGAGCCTTTGTTTATAAACACAGAGTGTTCTGTGGTTAGACAATAATGAAGGCTAAATATACTTGTAACTTGGTACAAAGTTAGGAAACAAGTAATCCTTAGCTTTTATATGATACAGGAAAACATCTTTTAGTAGTGTTGAGCAACACTGAATTAACAAGATAGAAAGAGTTGTCGGTAGTCACAGAGCAAGGAAACACATCAGAAATTTATTAGATTTGGATTTATCAGTGCATAGAAATTCATGATGTTTAACTTAAAGGCAAAAAGAGAAGAACACTTTGAATAATAGCTTGAAGTGGATGATTAGCTAAGGGGATGCAACATTTAATAGCCAAAATAAATTACTATAATTATTTTATTACCTATGCTAACTGATTCCATTGTTTTTATTGAAATAACAGCTCCCTGAGGAAGGGAAGTGAGGTTTTCCATGAATTTCTGCTCTAGGCTTGTATGTTCTCCTACAATAATCAAAAACAATGAAAAATAGCCTTTGTTGATTAGATTTTCAAATGTGTTCATTCCAGCAGTTGAGGAAAATACCTGGAAACATCTGGGAAAGGGAGAAAGCCCAGTATACAATTTAAGTTTAGTTTCAAGCCATTAGCCCTTCCCCATATTTGCATATTTAATAGCGCCTTCCATTATCTTATAAATATCTTCTTAGCCCCCACACCACCCCATTGTATTTTCTTGCAACTCTCTTTTTGAGAATATTCTGTATCTAGCAAAAAAACATATGTATGTGCCTGAAGCCTTAGAGACAACTTTCTGAAAGTATCTGGGAGGAAGTTCAGTGTGGGGTTCAGAGAGCAGAAAGCCAACGAGTGAAAATACTGGACATTTCGAGAAAACCAGCTCTACTTAAAACTTAAATTTTGACAGTAAAATCATTTTTTGAAGGAAAAGGAATGCATTATGATATATATCAGCATTTCCCAGGATAAAAAGGAATCTGAAATAAATTAGGAACTTAAGATTGTCTCTCACTCTTCTTTTATGACAAGCCCAATTTGATTTTCCATCTTCATTCTGTTTTGTTTTAGGAACATTTCATGAAAGGCATTGGTAAGGATTTGTAGATCACTTTTTTCCCAGTTTCTTCCACTGTCCTTCATTTTCAAATGAAGGTTTGTGACTGCAAGATGGGATTCCACAGAGATCAAACCGAAAGCAGAGGAGATGAAGGCTCCATGCGTCTGCACTGTCCCCAGACTTCTGCATGCTAGAGGCATTGGCAATGATGCTCAACAATGCTTCACGACTCTTGGAATGTGAGGTAGTGTAAGTAAAACTAGTGGGTTAAGAGGAAAATTATAGGCGATGGCTTAGCAGTTAAGAGCACTATTTACTTTTGCAGAGGAGTGAGGTTCGGTTCCCAGCATGCCCAAGTGGGCTCACCACCATCTATAACTTCAATTCCAGGGGATCTGAGGATGTCTATTGACATCCAAGAGCACCAGGCATGTACATGGTGTACAGACGTATATGCAGGTAAAGTTCTAATGCACATAAAAATAAATTTAATCTGAAACATGTAAAGAGTACAGATCACAAAAGCAATCTTATTTCTCCCATTTCTGATGCTTCTCCCAAACTTGCTCATAGCAGGTCTTGATGAAGAGGAGATGTACCTAATAGCATTGTCTAAATTGACATTAAAATTCCTTTCTCCTTTAAAATGACTTTAGTTTTTTTTTCTTTTATTCTTTCTCTTCTTCTAATGGACTCATCACTGAACCTATCAATGTTTATCACTTAAAGACCACAACAGAGCAAACAAAATGCAAAATGTTGTCCCACCATCAAAGTAAAACACTGAATTTTAGATTGAAATAGAAAGATATGAACTAAGATTTATTTTAAAATAATAATAAAAAAACATACTCTGTGAAACAGTAGCACCATGTATATTTGGGGGTTTTAGAGAAAGGGAGCTTATATCTACATGCTGTGGAATTTCTGCTCATAATGCTTTCTTTAAATAGTTTGATGTTTAGTGAATTTCATGTCGAATTCATGACTGAATTTTAAATTAGAATGCATGATTGACGTATGATTCCTTCCAATGATAAAGCAGCACACATCCCTCTCACACCCAACCATGTCTAAGATTTTACTTCCTGGGATTTCAATTAAAGCCATCCAAATATGGTCCAAAACAATTCAGTAGAATGTCCTAGAATTAATTCACAATTTTAACTTGAGCTCCATTCTAAGTAGCACTATAAACCTTGGACTCTCTAACTCGCTTCATTCTGCTGAAGATACAAAGCACTCCTTTGTTCCGCATATCCATGCTGTGGCTGCTACAGGTCTGCCCATCTGCAATGAGCTTCAAGACACTTGCCATCAGGATGTTTCCTCAAGTACTCTTACCGTTACTCAAAGGCACCATCAAATGCATGGATGATTCTGATGACTGTACACAACATGTTCATAGCTATACAGATTCATAGCATACATATATATTTATGTATGCATGGTTGGTTTAAATTACTTCTTACAAGACCTAACTTATAAATCAACCTTTATCCTAGGTACTCTGCGATGTATGGAACAAGGCGAAGTGTATCTCACACACAGCTTGGTTCAATCTGTCTACATTTACTGGCTCTGTTTAAGAGTCTTAGGATATACATTCTTTTCAGACATACTTAGAAATTTCAATAAAACATTGGCTACTACTTGTTAGGAATGCAACTAGTATTACTTTATATGTATTGTTTGTCTTAACTCCGAGGACACCACTAGTTTACGGAAAAGAGAACAGAGACCGAGAAGTATTAAGGGAGACGTAGAAATAAACAGCTAAAAAGACACAAATGGGATCCAACCTAAATCTAGCTAATTACAAGGTCTCCTCTCCTCAGCATGGTTTTGCTGTTTCCTCTGGGTCCTTGGAGTAGACTACATCCCATACCCTGAGCTCATTCTCATTCTGAGGAAGACAAAAAAGGGTGAAGTGAATCAATAAATCATAATTTCTGTCAGTTATGCTACTCATCCAGGGGAATCCTTGTGAAGTAGGAAAACAGTATTGACTGAAAGATGCAGCCTCTTCTGAGTGTATCAACCAGACAAAGAATTTACAGAAGCCGACCGTGTTCACCATGCTGAACTCTAGAGAACCAGCGGAATCCATTGGTCATCAAAACGAGGCACCTACAAACTCCCTATGGACTGTATCCTACTGAAGAGACAGACTGAAACAGAGAGATGATACACACTAAGCAGAAATTCCTGTGTGTGTTTTATAAACTAAGGCCCAAGGAGGTTAAGTGAACCTTAAAGTTAATGTGCCCAAAGTGAAATTATTTTTAAGCAGTGGCATGAGAGTTAATAATCAACTTTTCCTAATTTCAAATACTTGAATGCTTGTTTTGCTAATATTTTCATATTCTATTTAACTGGGTTAAATTGTTCAGTGTGCTATTCTTAAATCTGTATTATACTCTTATCACATTCATCAGAGAGTGAACACTGGCAGGTCTTGCTTTAAGGCAGGAGTTTTTCACCTTAGCACTATAGACATTTTAGTGGATCATTCTTTGTGGTGGGCAAGTGCCCTGTGATGTATAGGATACCAGAGAGCATCTGTGGTTTCTAATGAGTAGATATGGGAATTGTAGGGCAGCCATGGCAGCCATGGTTCCAACAGTCATAATGGTGTCTAGATATTGCCAGTGACGGATCAGTGGGCTTCTTTCTCAGCTTTGAGAAGCTCTGCTCCAGGGAGCTAGAACTTTTGTTTGTTTGTTTGTTTGGGGTAGGGTTTCTCTGTGTATCTCTGGCTGTCCTGGAATTCCTGGAACTCACTCTATAGACCAGACTGGCCTCAAACTCACAGAGATCCATCTGCTTCTGCCTCCCTGAGTGCTGGAATTAAAAGTATGTGCCACTACTGCCTGTCTGGAGACAGAACTCTTTCTACAGTCATTTGCAACCTCTGTCATTTTTAGATATTCTTGAATGTATCTGAGCCTCTGAAAACTTAACTAAAAAAGAAAAAAAGAGAAAATGATGATTATTTCACATAGTCTGTGTAATTAGTAGGGCCCCATATAAATATTTTGCAGTTGTCAAAGTGCTATCCATAACAAATTGTGTTGTTATCACTTGGTGTTCAGAGGCATATAGAACAAAAGAAGATAAAAACCAGAGGACAGAAGCCCAGTTCATTTTAAGGAATATACTTCTTTTGTAGCAGCGTAATTAAGAGATTAAAATATACTAGACTCTAGCAACGGAGGTCAGGGTTCATAAGAAAGCTACTACCTACAAGACTGCTTTAATGGTGGCTATGAAAGTCATGAGTCTCAATCCAGTAAGGGAGACATTTTTCTAGTCTGCTTCTCTGCCACGGTAATAAAGCATAGACCAAAAACAACATGGGGAAGAGAAGGCTTATTGTTTTGTTTTGTTTTTGTTTTGTTTTCATTTGACTTACAGGTTATATAGTCCGTAATAGAAAGGAGCTACTGCAGAAACTCAAGGCAGGGACTTGGAAGCAGGAACTGAAGAAGAGACCATGTAGGAATGCTGTCCTTTACTGGCTTGCTTTCAGGCTCATATTTAGCTAGTTAGCTTTCTTACACTGTCCAGTCACACTTGCCTAGGAATTTAGCCACCACAGAGGGTTAGAGTCTTACATATCAATTAGCAATCAGAAAGTATCCCCACCTACATTCTCATGGGCAAATTGGAGGGAGATACTTCTTCAGCTGCGACCTTTGCTCCCAGTGGTTAAATCGACAACTGCAGCCAATTTTGACAGGCATGAAAACACACCCTAGTTTTGCATAGATAGAAGACCATAGAAAGTCTTGCTCTGTTAGAAGAAAACTCTGAGCTTACCTGTGTCACTTTCTAATCTCAAATATGCCGAGAATTATGTTGCTGACCTTGAGCAAGCACTAGATTTTTCTGAATATTATTTTCTTTATCTATTCAGTGGCAAATAATTTGAACTGATAATTTGCCAGGGAGTACTTAGTAAGACAGGGTATTCAAAATACAAGTGGCAGTAATGACAAATAGGAAGGTGAAAGCCATCACCAAACTGAGACATAAAACATATTAAACCAATGACACTTCAGAAGCAGTTGATTGAAGCATGGCATCATAGTTTTGGTCTGCCTGTCTTTGTCTATCTCTCTCCCCCTCTCGTCTTCCCCTCTCAATCTTCTCTCTCTACCCTGTTCTTTTCCCCCTAAATCTAAATCGTATATTGTGTTCCAAAAGATGATGAATAGGTTTTAATTAAAGGGAAAGCAATGAACTGACACATTTAAAAACTAAGACACCCATGTCAAACAAAACACTTGCTCAACCATATCAAAATCATGTAAAAACATCTCTAAAATTTTGAAATTATAAGTATCAGTATTCTCATTTTCCCAATGGTATTTTTCCAAAGTGAAAAAAAAAAACATGAAGCAGGAAGAATTATCTTTATTCAACCCCTTCTTGAGTTGTAGTAATAAGTCTGAATATTAGTTAGCTTTCTGTGCTCCACAAACATAAGCAGATTGTGGATGGAGGAGAGTATGCTCATTAAAATTTCCTTGGGGAAAAGAACACCTGTAACAATCAGAAATATGATAAAACTGTCAAAGGGTACATAAAATTAATTATGCCCACTTTGGAATATATATCATTTTTACTACAGTATGACAATGGAAATTATGTTTTCAATATATTTTTAAGAGAAAAAAAGATCCTAGGAGTATTTAACTGACACTTCAATAATGATATCACTATATCTTGGAGAAAAGTTTCTTTTTTTTGCATCTTTTCTGATGATATTTTTAAGTAGTGTTTCTCATTATATTTTTTTTTATTCAGCTACAATCAGAACTGGCTAATGCCAGCAATGACTTGTTTTCCTGAAATGGAATGTTTGCTATTATTTTTCAATAATAATATTTTTTTTCTTTTCTTGGATTTTTTTTAACCTTTTACTCTCTATGTTTTTACCACTTTTAAAAATCCATGTAGATAAGAATTCTAGAGTGCTGGCAGATGGCTATTGTGGACCAAAGTCAAGAGACTAAAAGTTGCCTTAGACTTTTCAGGTAACAATTCACCTCCTCACAGCACACAGCAGCTTCTCTGCCCAAGGCCTGGTGTATCATGGCAATCTGACTCTTAACTGTCAGTAGAGTTCTACAGGATTTACACTTGACCAGAAGTTTATGTAATGATTTAGGCTGGGCCATTTTTACTGTTTACCACTCCTTCCTTGGTAGAAGAGACCATGTATGGAATTCCAAGGAAGAACAAACTGCTTGCAAATATGTGACAAGAGACCTTGCTTTGTGAACTTCAAGGGGCGTGTGAGTTCAGAAATCCCTAGATAAAAGCCAAATGGCATTGACAAAATCCTGTACTTCACCTGAGAAAGCGAAGATGCTTTACATTTTCTGAATCCTAACACAATGGAATCTCTTATCTTATGCTTGACATCTTTGTGGGTGAGCCTCGAAATTCTGGGGGACAGCTTCATATTCCTAGTCATCTGTTTGTCTTTGCAAGAAATACTTACATGGATTGAGAAGCTAATCTGCACAGTGAGGCAGCCACATGACTTCTTTCCTGTAGGTTGTCGACTCAGCAATGCTTTTGACAGATTTCTTCTGGACTAGAGAGCCTTCAATATAATCTTCTCAATGTTTATTGAAGGTTAGTACGCACGTTTTCCCTTTTCATTGTAGGAAGGATAAAACCTGTACAACAATTGTGTTTTATAACAGCCCTTTCCCAGTGTCATAATACTGCAGTTGTAATTTAGGATTGATAGCTACATAGGAGGACGGGCGTTCAGACCTTCTCAAGTTTAAGACAAATACTTTCTAGATGCACCAGTCAAACCACCAGGTCTTGCAATCCTGTGAAGTAAATTCTGACCCTAGGGCTTGATAGGATAAGCATGCCAGGTCCTTTAGAGCAGCAAGTGAAATCATCAACTTAGCACATTTGATAAGCATGTGCTACTCTCTTTTTGGAAAGGAAAAAGAAAACTGAAGGAAGGGAACATGACAGACGAGGCTAAGCGTTTTGAAAATGCACATCTAGAATGGAAACATGATTTATCCTGCAGCTACATGAGCATTCTAGAGGCTTCTCTGCACAGTCAGCATGTGCTATGCATTGGTAATATGCCTAGAGGGAGGTGAGGTCACTGACCAGCTTGTAGAAGGAAGACCTTGCATTTTTGTAAAGATTTAGATCAGTAATACAAAGCTGGTATTTCTTACCTTGGCTAAATTGTGACAGGCGGGGGATTAGAATATTGTATAAACATAACTGTGTGACCTCTGAAAAGCTGGATAATGCCTTATTCTACAGGCAAGGCTGATATTTCCAGCTTGCTTGACTTCAAGAGCAAAAGTACAGCATACTTAAAACCTGGTAGCATAGGAAACCATCAGGAATCAAGTCTGATTTGTAACTGTCCTATGAATATCATCACATAAGTTCAGTGTATATGTCATTTATTGTAGAAAATAAAAGCAAAACATGATCAAATAGTTAGGATTAAATGTGTTCCAGATAGCAAGTATCCGTCACTATTGTTTTAGCACCAGATATAGAATGCTATGTGTTAAAGACTATGCAAGAGATTTGGGGTCTTGGAGACAGTTCTTGATTGTGGCACATTAAGTCAACTTTATGATTTTATATCCAATATTATATAATGTTCAAGTCTATAAAATTACAATAAACAAGAAGATGATGAGCATTACTAGATCCTATGAGCAGTACGAGATCCTATGAAATGGGTGAGTGCTATTAAAAATGAGAAAAAAGTCAGGAGCTGGTGGCCTATACCTTTAATCCCAGCACTAAAGGAGGCAGAGACAGGCAAATATCTGAGTTCAAGGACAGCCTGGTCTACAGAGCAAGTTCCAGGGTATATAAGGCTACACAGAAAAACCATGTCTCAAAACACAAAAAATATAAATAAAAATAAAATAAAATTTAAAAGGAAAGAAAGAAGCTGCAGATGGACAAGCGTGAACTGTCCTGAGACCAGGGACACCAAATGATTGTAGACCATGTATGGAAAAGCAGGTTGTACACACCTGCAATCCCAGCCACTCAGGATGCCGAGTGAGTCAAGAACGTCTCCATTTGGAAGATTTCCTGGGCAACCTAAACATCATCTTAACCCAAGATGAAAATGTAAAGGGTTAAGGGGTGTAGCTCAACAGTAGGGTGATTGTCCAATATATGTGGGGCTCCAAAATTCAGAGGCATAAAATGCACTTTTAAAACTCACCCATCTAATTTGATCAAGGTAACTTTTATTTTATTTTTTGTACTGGAAATAAAGTTTTATGTCTTTTTAAATTACTTCCTTTCCAACTCTCCACTGGGGCTGGGGATCAAATTCAAGCCATTGCCTGTGCTCAACATCATACATAACTAGCTAGATCCTGAGCCTTTTCCTTTCTTCCCAATATAATACTTTTATTGATTCTTTGGGGATTTCACATCATACACCCCTTTCACATTGACTTCTCAGTCCTTCCCTATCACCTTCCCTTGCCCTTGTGACCTCCTCACAAAGGAAAAAAAATAATTTGTATATTATATACTCACTGGAGCATGGTCAAACTCTCTAGTGGCCTGCCCCTTAAATTGAACTGAGTCCTTTTCCTCGTGTACCCTTATCGGAAGTCATCCAGTGTGGAAAGAAATTCTATCACAGTTTTTTTGTTTGTTTTTGTTTTTGTGTTTTTTGATACAGTTTTACTCTGTGTAATATTGGCTGCCATAAAACTTGTTCCATAGACCAGACTGACCTTGAACTAAGAGTTTGTCTGCCTTTAACTCTATCAGAGTTTCTAAGAATTCTTTTCAATGGCTTCTTGTGTTGGCTGTTAGTTTTGGGGGGTAGGATAGGGAGAGTTGTCACAGAAGTCTTTCATGTCCCTCTTTCTCAACTGCGCATCTTCAGTTTCCACTATCACTGCCAAAGTAGCTTCTTTGTTCTTTACAGTCAGTGGAAGCAAGGATCATGAGCTTCCACAAGGACCATGAACAGGGCTCCCAGTTGCAGTAGATTCTCATACACAGACAAGATTCTCAGATGCCAAAGGGACCATGGCCATTAGTATGACTTCGGGCTGCAGCATAGACCATGGATATCTGCTCGGCCCTTTGTGCTAACATGGGCCATGGATATCACTACAGACCCCAGCAGCAGTAGGAGTATGGACCTCAACATGGCTTTCAAAATATCTCAGACACAGATTTTACCATGGCTTCAAGTGTTTGCAATGGCCATTCAGATAAGTATGGCTCCCAGCGGCCATACAGCCCAAGGACATCAACACAGCTTCAGATGGCTGCACAGACCATTAACATGAGCATGGTCTATGGTAACAACATAGGTCATGGACTTCAACACAGATCCCAGCTGCCCCAGGGCCTCAGATCCAGTCTTAGCACTAAGCAACAGCTCAGATCCAGACGTCACTATGGCTTCAAGTGGCAGCTCAGGCCACTCACACCTGTATTATCCCAGATTCAATCAATGTGACTCTTAATGGGAGCAGGTCTGGTTATTTTGGTGTTGACTGCCCAGCTCATGGTGGAGATATTTCTTAGGATTAATTTGATTGTCAGTGATGAAAAACATGAGACAACTAAGGAGCTTATGTTGCATCATTAGAGATAAGGGTGTGAACTAAAGGCATGGAATGGAATAACAGAGAAAGAAAGGACTTGACTGGCATTAAGGAGCTGGTGAGTAATCATGACAACAGAAATCATTAGTGCACAGAAATATCGAAGCTTATCACCCTCAACTCTTGAGGCAATAATCTTTGCAAATAGTAATTTTGTGTCTCATCATTAAAAGTATTACCTCTAACTCTCTTGAGTGTCGGCATTGACGTGAAGGAACATTACAAATCTACATAACTACAAATAGGAGAAGAAACCATATTAAAACTATGCTTGGGTTCTGAAGAAGTTAAATAGAAATTTAGGAAGCTCTATGATAAACCATGAATATCCAACATAATTATATAAACAGATACCAAAGTATGTATGCTGGAATAGTCTAAGATGAAAGTTATCAGCTTTTGAGTCATGACCACTTTGGGAGGGGTCACATATCGGTTATTCTGCCCATCCATTATTGACATTAAGATTCATAACAATGGCAAAATTGTGGTTATGAAGTAGCAAATGAAAATAATTTTATGGTTGGGAGTCACCACAAATGAGGAACGGTATTAACATCTCCACATTAGGAAGGTTGAAAACTACTGTTCTAAGGAAGTCCATTCATAATTGCCTCAGAGTAAAGGCCACCTAAAATAGAATATTAATTCATAAATAAGATGTTCTAAACTTCCCAGTGAAAGTAAGCAGCATAGAACTTCACAGGGAAAAATATCATCTAAACAGAATGGTACTAAAAAATGGTTGATTTTTTTTCTTCATGTTCTAAAGGGAATCATTTCATGTCTTTTCCATGGTTTCTGCTTATTTCCACCAATTTCTGGAATCTCTTGATTCCAGGAGGGAAAGAGTTTACAATCACAATTCATTTACTATAAAATAACCAAATGCATATGACAGTAGTAGCCACAAAAGCTATGTTCAAAGGATGGTGCTGAGACACGGGGTCTGTGGGCTTGTGAGCATATCTCCTATCCTGTTGTAAATGTTTGTTTGCTGAAATTCCTCAAATTGCACTATTATGATATTTCTGTGATGCATTTTTTGTATTTATATCAAACTTTAACATAAAGATTTTAAAGTCACAATTAGTGAATATGAGGAGAAATGCTAAGAGACATAATAAAGGAGCCTTTGATTAGCAAGTGCACACCATCCAACTCTAGGTCCCTATGTGAAGAAAGAAAGAACATTAGACAATCAAAACAGCCTCCATTATGTTAACTGCCTCACTGGTTTGAAGTAATTCCTTCAAACTACAGGCTTGTAACTTTATAGCAACCTATATGCTTTCAAGAGTCTAAGCTTACACAAAGTGGATCAAAAAACAACCCTTAGTCATTGTTTTCTTGTGTTTTCAATCATTTGAAAGTCTTGTGTGGATGTCTATGGAAACTCACAAGTGGCTATGTATTGGTACAGAGTTTATTCTCAGGAAATAATGGCTTCCAGCCAGCTCAGAAGGAGAAGGAACTGCCTAGGACAGACTCCGTGCTGTGTGTGAGGATTTCAGTTATAAGCACTAGCTTGTTACCCACCCACATTTCTTTCCTTCCAAAGGCAGCTATAGTCATTGTCTAATTTCACACACCTTGAAAACAGACCCTAGCTCAAACACGTGAATAACTCAAACTATTATTGTAAGATTAAAATCTAGAACAATAAAAAATACCCAATCACTGTTAATGGGTTCCTATAACAGAAAAATAATGATGACATGGTCAGTATCCTTTTCTTATCTGTTAAGTTTTTAATGGACAGATTTATTATTAGAACCATGAAATGATTTAGATAAATGGAGGGGGAGAAATTTCATATGAAACAACATGAGCCAAGAACCAGTTTCAGAACATTGGCAGCCAGCCAAACACACCTCAGTAAGGGGACATGCAACTTTAATCTTTATTATGGAGTGATCACAAGTGGATAGCTTCTAACACCATCTGCTCTCAGTGAAGCATTGGCGGTACAGACTGCTCACTCTGTTTTGCCCTTCACCTCCGCCTCTGAGTTCAGCCACGGCCCCATTCTGAAAGATTGGGTTTTATTAAATAGAAAAGTTTATTATAATTAATATTCTTTACAAGAGCCATTTATCTTTAATGACTAGCAGGATGAACAGCTGATGGTATAAGTATTATTATCTGCCAGTGGACTCTAGGAAGGCAAAGGCTTCACTTCCAGTTGGGTGCCCAGGAGAATTTTTGAATGGTAGAGAGTATATCAACAATTGAGACCATTTAAGTTGCAATTGGCATACTCCATTGGGCACAGTGATAAGGATATGAGCACAGATGTTCAGCCTTTAATATAGAATGCTTTAAAAGGTTACCCATTTTGGTTCCCTAAAGTTACAATACCCCAAAGTAAACAAAGAGTATCTTGAACTTTGTTTATTGTACCTGACTGAAAATGACATGTTGAGAAACATAAGATGTTCCAGAACATAAAACAGACCAGTGCGATCAATAGTTCATACTGGATGATTAATGCATATGACCTCCTCACAATATAAGAAACTAGAATATGGTGACTCAATACTAGAGTGTGCCCTCTCGCTCATAAATGTATGTGTGTGTGAGAGAGAACATGTGTGTGTGTGTGTGAGAGAGAGAGAGAGAGACAGAGACAGAGAGAAAGCCCTAATGGTTTAAACTTTTGAATACAGTCTTATATAGAGTCAAGCTCATTACAGATATAACTAAACGCATCAAAATAAGAATATTCTGAATTTGAAGGTATCCCATATTCAATGAGTGGTGATTATACAATAATTATACAAGACAAGGATATTATACAAAATGATTATACAAGAGAAAGGAGAGGGGACTTTAGACATGGAGATAAATAAACCTATTTGATGGGGGAGCCAATGCTTTGAGTGTCTTATCTCTCAAGGGATCCAGGGAAATAACCAGAAACCACGCAAAAGTCATAGAATGATTCTCCTTTAGAACACAAAGAAGTAATTAACCTTGCCAATTCCAGGAATAGGGATTTCTAGCCTTCAACATTATGAAGGAATTCTTCAGTTCAATTTTCTAGTTTTAATTTCTAGTTCCAATCAACTGTGATCTGAAACTATTAAGTGAAATTCTCAGAAACAATTTCTAAGTTCTCAATTATGTATCACCTGAATAGCATGATGAACTCACCCATTGGTTCAAATTGCTCTCTCCTGGAACATGAATCATGTCTTTGCCAGGTGCCTCCACACTGTGTGCACAACCCCTCACTTGTCACCTAGTACCTACTGTAGTGATTTAGTAGAACACTTTTATGGATCAGAACGCACACAATTGAAAATCTCTTATCTTAATAATGATCTCAAGGTATAAAGTAGTAAAGCTGTTGAGTGAAGTATGTTCACCAAAAGCTGTGAAGTGTATTATAAAACAAAAGGTGATTTTTTTTTGCTTGATGAAAGAAAAACAAGTCTGAGCTGAGGTTGCTAAAATGTATAGAAATAATAAAAATAAATCTTCTATTTATGACATTATGAAGAAGCAAACAGAAACATGTGCTAGTTTCGCTGTCACACCTCAAGTAGTAAAAGTTATAACCATAGTAAAAGCTTAGGTAAGGTGGAAGAGATGAACAGTATGTTTCCAATGATGGTATGATGAACCATTCAGAACATCAAGCTAAGTTGAAAACTTCCATGAGGGATTCCCCAGGACAATACCAAGACATTTGTTTAGAACCCTTCCCTTCCCATGCTAAGACATGCTATGTGAACTATGTAAAAACCTAAGGGATTTTTATGCCAGACAGCATCATGAAAGGGTTCAGGAAATTCATGGATGTTCTTTTGACTGGTTCTTCAGATAATTCATGAACAAATACCACATAAGTGTCAACGTGACAACACACATCAAATATACCAAAAAGTCAGGGTGGATATAAATGCTGCCCTTTGGATCTAGACATGTTACTTACTCTAAGTATGGAAATATAAAACATGTTCCAAGGATAATATATCCAAGGATAATATACATATTCTCATGAAATCAGTCTGATTCATGTTTCTGGGGGCTCTACTGACTTACCCAAGGAAAGCTCCTATCAACAAAATAACCCAGTATCATTTCTTAGAACACTATTCCTGGGGTCCCTCTGAAAGAGTCCTACTAAATTACTGTCAAAATGCATATTTACAGCTCAACATAACTCAAGTATTCTGACAGCATCTCTTTATACATTTGTTATTTACTACTTAAAGATTTATCATTTTGTCCTTCAAGTAAAAGAGTAGAGCAAATAATAAAAACAATCTATTCCTAATTTGCAAAGACAGTACCATCAGCCTTGGCCCCTGAAAAAGAAGATGACAGAGGATAATGTTCTAAGAATCCTTGTCATCAAAGAGAATTTTGAAGCAGAGATATCTTTTAAGATTGAAGCACTTGTCTTTTAAGACTATTCGTTATCTTATGAAGTTGCCCTTGTGAAAGATGCACAATGACAAAATATCAGAGTATTAGGGTTGATAGAAGATAGCTGGGGGGAAAAGAAAGGATTACCACAATGTGAACAAAATACCTAAAGATTTCTTTCCCCTAACTCCAGCTGCATACATGAAACAGGAAGATGACCAAAAGTCTTTTAGCATGAAAACAGGTGCATAATAATTAGGGCCATCGTCTGATACAAACACTCTAACGCCAGTATGGAGTACACATTTACAAAAGGAACACCAACACATCTCAAGGGAATTAAGCAGGCCTGTTATAGACTTGAAAGTCAGTAAGTCAGGCAGGACATTGTGAGACCTAAATTATAATGACTACTTAGTATTTTTATTGTTTGGAAACAAGCGATTTTATTTTTCTCTTTTGTTGCCCTCCAGTGAGGTGCAGATCTGAGGTATGGTGAATTCTGTACTAGTTTCCCTGCGCTGCCGTAACAAATGACCACAGATGTACTGGACTGAAATACATTTATTTCCTCTCGGTTTGAGAGGCTGGAGTTTTAAAGTCAAAGCCCTTGTGGCTCCATTCTCTTTCTCACGGCTCTAAGGAAAGCTTCTTCCTTGATTTCACTTATTTCTGGTGAATCCCAGAAGTCCCTTCTAGTTAAAATACCATCTCCATTTCCATTCCTACTCTACCACATTCTCCGTGATTTCAAATCCCTGCTGGCTATTTTTCTAGGTGTCCTTCCCACTGCTTTCATAAAGGCATCAGTCAGAGGAGTCAAGGCCCATTCCATTCCAGTATGATGTCAACTTAACTAATTATAACTACAAAGATCCATGATCAACAAAGGTCAACTGTTGAGGTTATAGATGGACATGACATTTTGGTTATAGAATCCTAAACTCTGCAATGTTACAATGCCAAAATAACTATTTTTTTAAACTAATAGAAGCCATACAATGAGAGCATATGTGCCTTCTGAATGTTTATTAACCCTGTGTAAGGATAGGAAGAATTCATTGGATTATATAACTATTGCTCAAATGCTATAACCTGGTAGACCAAGAGAGGTAGGATGTATGATGCTGGAAAATTATAAACTGTCCTGAGCTTTTATTATTCATTAAGCCTAGGTAATTTCAGAGAAAGCATCTGACCTTAGAAACAGAAGGAGAAGAATTTAGACACGTCTACTAGCGCTATCCGCCTTAGCATAATTCAACGACCTCCAGGGCAGTGGAGTTGCCTTTTACAAAGACAGATAGTCTGTCCCACAAACCATAACCGTGTGCAAACGATGAATCTCTTCTCCTTCAGTAATCACTATCATTTATAAAAGTGAAAAATAAGTGCTATCTCAAAAATTTGGTAGTCTTCTTCTATTTGGTAGAGTTATTACTATAGTTTCTAATTTTGAAAGTATACCAAAGATTATAGATGAAGAGCTTGGATAAAGATGCTACTAATGAGATGTGCAATATTTTAATTATTTTTTATTTTATTTCATATTCTAACCACAGTTCTCCTTCACACCCCTTCTTCTACACTACCTTGACCCCCTCCCTCTACAGCCCACCTTCCATTCACTCCTAACAGGTAAGGGCTCTCATGGGGAGTCAATAAAGTCTGGAATATTAAGTTGGGGCAGGACCAAGTCCCTCCCCGCTGCATTAAGGCTGAGCATGGCATCACACCATAGGGAATGGGTTCCAATAAGCTCGCTCATGCACCAGGGATAGCTCTTCATTCTACTTCCAGGGGCCCCTCAGATAGTCCAATCTTCACCATGGTTTCCCACATATGGAGGGCCTAGTTCAGTCCCATAAAGGCTGTAGAGCTGTCGGTCTAGAGTTCGTGAGTTTCCACAGCTGGGTTCAGTTGTCTCTGTAGATTTCTCCATCATGATCTTGACCTCCCTTGCTCATATATTCCCTCCTCTCTCTCTCTCCGACTGGATTCCCAGAACTCAGCCTGGTGCTTGTTTGTGAATCTCTGTATCTGGTTTCATTAATCACTGAATGAAGGCTCTATGATGATAAGCTGGGGTATTCACCAATCTGATTACAGGGGTAGTCAAGTTTGGGCACCCTCTCCACTATTGCTAGGAGTCTGGTTTATTTTATTGGTGTTTTGCTTGTATTTATGTCTTTGTGAGGTTGTTGGATCCTGGAGTTACAGACAGTTGTGAACTGCCATGTGGGTGCAGGAATTTGAACCTGCTTGCTCTGGAAGAGTAACCATTTCTCCAGCTAGGAGCTTTAGCTGGGGTCATCTCTGTGGATTCTTCGAAATTTCTCTAGCACCAGGTTTCTCACTAATTTCACAGTGGCTCTCTCTATCAAGATATGTTTTCCATTGTTCTCCCACTCTGTCCCGCCCCCCACCAACCACCCCATTCCCTCATGTTCTCATCCTCCTTCCTCTTCCCTTTACTTCTCTCTTTGCCCACATATTACTCAGGAGATTTCATCTAATTCCCCTTCCCAGAGTGATCCATGTGTCCCTCTTAGGGTCTTCCTTCTTGCCTACCTTCTCTGGAGCTGAGGATTATAGTCTGATTATCTTTTGCTTTATATCTAATATCCACTTATGAGTGAGTACATGCCATATTTGTCTTTCTGAGTCTGGGTTGCCATAGTCAGGATGGCTGTTTCTAGTTCCATCCGTTTGCCTACAAATTTCATGATGTTATTTTTTTTATATAGCTGAGTAAATGTACTACATTTTCTTTTCAGCGGAGGGCATCTAGGTTGTTTCTAAGTTTTGGCTATTATGAATAATGTTGATATGAACATTGTTGAGAAAGTGTCCTTGTGGTATGACTGAGCATCCTTTGAGTATATGCCCAAGAGTGGTAGCTCTGGGTCTTGAGGTGGATTGATTTCCACATGCAATTTTAAAGAGGTAAGCTTGGTGGGAGGTCCCTAGTTTTGTAAGACCTTAGTCTCTTATTGCTCCCTAGCTTGTCATGAGGTGACTAGTTATTCTTTATCATCCACAGGCCTAAAGCAGAATAGGACCATAATAACTGGATGATGCCTCCAAAACAGTGATTCAAACTTTTTCTCTGATAAACATGTTAACTCAGGCATTCTGTTATAGGGAGGAAAAGCTGACCAACAGAGCTACAGGTGTCCATTCCTACCAGCTGGCATGCTATTCACAACATTTGAAATCTGTGGTCTGTAGCATGATTAATAACATTGCAGAGGTAGATGATGGGGTTCAACCTGAAGGTCAGAAAATCGAAATAGCCAGTCACTGACTCTTACCTCCACGTGAGTCCAAAATGGCAGTCTTGCCTCTAGGAGTCTTAGAATGAGACTGTGGGTGAGAGCTCTCTCTTCCTATCTTATATTCCTCTCTAGTTCAGGGATTAAAGGCATGCACCACTACCACTACCACCCTGTTTCTATGGCAAACTAGTGTGACTACTGGGATTAAAGGTGTGTGTCACCACTGCCTGGTCTATACGGCTCATCAGTGTGACTGTTTTATACTCTCTGAACTACAGGCAAGCTTTATTTATTAAAATATCAATGAAATATCACTACAGTAGTACAAAATGGCATAATTCAATAGAGTTACATAAAGTATCAACTAGAATTATAATGCCTTAAAAACATGAGTGTGTCTCCTCAATTTCTTCCGTTGGTTAAAAGTAATCCCTAAATTTGAGAACTTTTAAATTCTTAAATTTGATACTGCAATCTGAGGTTTAAGAGTCTGCTTGCTCCACAGTCTCAAACCTAGTGAGTCTTAGAAAAAATGGGAAGCAGTTTGGTTGACACTCTGAACATTTTACCTTATTTTATGCTACATCCAAAGCTCTTTGACTCAGATCTGCATAAGAACAGTCTAGAAGCCCCAAAGCCCCTTCTTCCTAAAGCTCGCAGGGGCTTCTCTGCCTCTGTCTTTTTCTCATGGCACCCAATCACCAGACACATGAATGACTTTCTTTCCTTTCTTGACGCAGCCATGTATCCTCTGATTTCTCCTCCGCCTTCTGCCAGACACTCATCTCAGATTTGTCAGCATCACCAACCACCCTCAGCCTTCCCCAGGTTATACTTTTGTTCTCTAAACAGACCTCACGAGAATGTACTCTTCCTTCCTGATTCTGGTGTTCTTCTCAGAATGGGGAAGCAGAATATCAAATGTGAGAAAATTGTAAGCTTTATGAAAAAATAGTCTTTCCTGGATTTTTTCTGAAGGGGGATCTGTAATAAATAGTTTGCATCATTTAAGGACCATTAAAATCAGCATCCTAAAAACTGCAATGGGTAGTGTCTAAATGGAATTGAATATTACTAAATCCATTCCACTCTGAATACATAAATTCAGTCATTAACTCATACTTGTATGCACGCACACACACACAACCATATTTATTTTTATACATTTTCCCTTGGATATTCTAATCATTAAAACTGATGGATGTCCAACACCATGAGGACCTTGCTGTTATTTTAGGGTCGCTAGAGCAAACCATGGTTCTTGTGGTCCATCTGGTTCACTGGAACCTTAGAGTGATGAGAAAAGTCTGCATGTTTCTCCTTGCTTCAGAAAAGCCATGGGTCAGTTCCTGTCTTTCTGTCAAGACCTCAAGAACTTCCATAGCTGACTTAGCTGCTGCCTCAGGCTTGCTGTATTCCACCTGCTCAGGTTTCACCTTTGCAAAGACACTCTCTCAAGGTTCTACTAAATGATGGATATTCCAGTTTTTACTTTATCCTGCTTAATAGTTCCTGCAGAGGAGGAAGAGCCCAGGGGAGGTTAGTGATCCAACACCAAGGAAACACCAGTTCCCTGCAAGTATGCTTAAAGAGAAATTCATCTCTGAGACAGGGTATTTATTTCTGGTATGTTTTCCTGAGCTACTTAACCCAATCAAAAAATGGGGCTCTGATCTGAACAGAGAATTCTCAAC
>LOJH01007442.1:1421-22069 GCA_001685095.1 Ellobius talpinus
TATTTTAATGAAAATCACATTACTATGTAATATTATGACATTTAATATCAGCTTAATATTAAAATGGAATTCATATAAATTGATATGCTTTTGAAAATTTCATTAACATCCTAAATATACATTAAATATTATAATATATAATATATTAAATATTTTAATATATATTAAATCCTAAACATTCAAAGTGCTGATTTCAATATAATAATTACATCTATGACCATGGTTAGAAAGAGTTTGTTTTTCCTAAGACAAGGCTAGCTTAACACATAGCACAGTCTGTCTTTGAACTTCTGACTATGCTTTAGACCTCCAGGCCCTGGGACCATAGGCTCATGTGACCCACTTGGCTAGGAAAGGATTTGCTACAATATAAGAAGTTATTAAAAGGGAATCATTCAGCAGGACCCTGATTTTGTTCTTAGTACCCACTTTGGTCGTTCCAGAGGACCCTGATTTTGTTCTTACCACCCATATCAGTTGACTCACACTACCCACTGTGACTCAAATTTCAGGGAGTCCAGCATCCTCTACCCTTGGTGGGTACCTGCATGTACGTGGTGCATACACACTATGGAGGCAGTAATAATTACAATGAAATAAGTGAACAAACCATTAAAAAGAAGTTATAAAGAAGGAAATACAAGTGATAAGTGTTCTAAAATTTATAAATGTCTTAATGCATATCAAAACATTTGTTATAATGCAGTGTTGTAAATGCTGGAAAATTAGAATAAAATATAATGAATAAACTTATAAAAACAGGGTAGTAAGGATTTTTCAAATAAATTTTCCAGGAAATTAGAAAGAAAAACAACATTTGATATGTTTTGTAATCCTGTAAAAGCTTTGCTCAGAAAACATATCACAGAGTTACATGCACAGAAATCACCACATGTCAATAATTTCTAGTCTTAGAAATAAACTTAGATGTTAAAACCTCAAACAAAAACAACAGCTTGATAGAAAAACAAGGAAGATTCATGAATTAGTAGCCATAGAAGAAGTTGAGGAGCAGCAGACGCAAAGATGGTAACTTCATTCATAATACAGAATCACAAAAGTAAAGAAAGGTTTTATTGTAAGCCCCATAAGGATGGCTAGTTATGAAGGCATAGGAAGAGCCAGTGTGGAGGAGAATTTGGAAAAGCAGTAACTCTTCCAGCATTCTTGCCACAGCAGAGGGAAAACCCACAACACTGTAACAGTGTCTACAAAAGTGAAAAATGTGTTTATGCCATGGCTTGGCGATTGCATTGCTGGATGGAAGTTCTAGTAAATAATGTACATATGACATCATTGCTTATAGGAGAAAACAAAACTCTGAATGTTGATCAGGAAAGAAAGAGAACAAATTGTTCTTGTTATCTTATTGCAGCTAAGTTGAAAAAGCTTGTGAACATGTAACCTTTTCGAAATACCTCAGGTCAAGTGAAAACAAAAACAAATTATTACACAGTATGCAATAAAATTTATGTAAACTAAAAGAAACCCACAATGCTGTATTTACTTATTTACTTTCCCTTTTAAATTACTTTTGGTCAGCAAAGTTTATTGTGGTATTTCATGCATATGTATCTTGCTCCTACCCTCTCTAGCCCTTGATATATGTATACATATATATAAATATATATAATGTTTATACATTATTCTTAGATACAAACTGATAACACTTGTTGGAGTAAGAAATGTTCCCCATGGGCTTATGCATTTGAACACTTGCTCCCCAGCGGTGGTTGGTTCAGTTTGGGAAGGTTATGGAAACTCTAGAATCTGGACTGTTGTCAAAGTGGACTTCGAGTGTTTCTAGTCCCACTGACTTCCAGTTTTCTCTCTCGGCTTCTGGTGGACATACAAAATGTGATCAGCCAACATCCTGCTTGAGCTGTCTATTGCCAGGCTTTCCCACCATTCTGGGCTCTGCCTTTAAAATCACAATAAAAATCAACTCTTCTATGAGTTGTTTTGTTCATGGTCTTTTATCACAGTAACAGAAATGTAACTAATATAATCACAAACGAAAGAAAATTGTATTGCGTGCACAACAAATATGTATGGTGCAGTCACTGGTTCTGGGGATGTGGAGAGAAGAGTTGGCTCATAGATCCCAGTTTGGTCTACAGTATCTTCAGTCTTCAACGAAAACAGAGGTCTGAATCAAACACAGCAGAAACTCATGTTAACTGTGGTAGTGGTTACACATCTATTTGTTGGTTTTACTTTGCAGTATTCTGGAAAAGGGTTGTAAAAGTTAACTGAAGATTTTCATATAAATACAGACTCACATAGCTGGTTGAAGTTATTATTATTACTATTATTACCTTTATTATCTGTGTTCTGAGGATGGAATCCGATGCCTTGTGTATGCTGAGCAGGCGTTCTGACACCAGGCTACAACCCCAGCCCTTGAAGCTATTCTTTTCTAATTACTAAGCTAGCCATTATAGATTCAGTATGTGTTTTATACAGGTTTTTAAAAGTCATCTCTTCAGTAATTAGTAATTATGAAACAATGGCAAATTGAACACTCTTCCTTTAGCTCCCAACAGCAACAGTTCTGTTGGTTGTTGTTTCCCCATCACCCTCTCTTGGTCAGGCCTGTGTGCCCCTTTTTCTTATAATTCAAGGTTATCAGAACATAAATTTAGAAATATATTTCAGAGGGGAATTTTGATTTTTGAAAGAGAAATAAAAATTCTCTTTTTATAGGAGTGCACCGCAACAGAATTGTAAAATTTTTGTATTGAGTGACTGAGAACCAAGCTAGAAAATATTGTCCATGTGTTGTAAACAGAAGGATTGTTATTGATTGCTCAGGGTGATTCAAGTTTCCTGATCGTCCAGAGAGTGGAATGTCTACACATTGAGAGACTCATCATGCATTCAGGAGCGAAGGGGGAGCAGCTTTGAAGGAAACTGACTCGTTTCTTTCCTAACCTATAATCCCCAAAGATCCATACCCTAGGCTTTTCTAACTCTCACTCCAAAGGCTACACCTGGGAGGCAAGCTAGGCTTCAGAAGAAACTGTGTGCTCTTCCCTTCCTAACAGTCAGAACTATCTAGAACCTAGATTCTAGATCTCAACTAAATGAAAATAAGATGTGTATATGTGTGTGTGTGTACAGTGTGTGTACAGTGTGTGTATGTGTATATGCATGTGTGTTTACATGAGTGTAGAGTATGAGTGTCTTCTGTATATGTGTGTGATGTATATACACTCTCTGTGTGTGTGTGTTTGTGTGTGTACCCATGCACAAATGCAGGGGACAGAGGAGAAGGATGGGTGCCCTTCTCTAGCATTCTCCACTGTAATTCTTCCGAGACAGAGCCTCCCACTGAACAAGGAGTCCATAGCGCTGGGGACACAGGTGTGTGGCATAACCTGAATATTTGCATGGATATTGGGATTTGAACTCTGATCCTCATGCTTGTGTATCAACTTCTCTTACCTGTAGGGCCACCTCTCTAGGCTCCAGTCTTTTTTTTTTTAAGTCACTTACCAGCCACACTATCTCTCTAGACTCCTGTCTTTTTTTTAAGTCAATTCTGTTATAAAATAGGACTGGTAAATCTTGGGCATTAGCTTTTATTTCTAACTCATTTATTTCAATCCATTTTCACCCAGCATATGCACATAATCCCTCATTGATATGGATCTAATCATATTCTGCATTTTATGAATAAAAGAGTGGTTAACGATTTTGTAAAAGAGGAAAATAAAGGAGTGTACAGAAGCATTGCCTTTCTACCTCACTATTTCCTTCCCTAAATTTCTTTACATAGGATTATGGGAGTTTACAGAGGCCCAGGAAATTGCTAAGAAGCGGTGGAAGATCTCTGGTGTAATTTATAGTCTGTTTCATTACAGCGCATTGTAATGAGGGCTCACTCTGCTCCAGGGAAGAGAGACAGCTCCGGGATGACTCTAAGTTTAAGTGCACATTTGACCTCCGACAGACACATTCTCACAGCAAAGCCCTTAGTTTTGTGTTGGGGGAATCTTCATGTACAGGCCACCTGAATTTTATCCCTTCACCCCCAGTTTGATGAGAGACAGGCTTGGCATACTGTGCTAAGCTAATCAAAGGTATTTTTCTGATTACCAATTACAGAAACACCCAGTCACGTAAAACACAAATCAACCTGATTGAAACTTTTGAAAATTTCCCAGCAATAAGCCTACTGCTATTTACATCTTCCCACACCCCAATCCTGGCCAATGGTCCACTCATGCCTGGCGTCCTTTTCAGAAAAGCTTCATGAAGGGAGAGGGCACAAGCCCCAGGCTTTATTCTTATCAAAAGCCTTTGCAGCTTGCATTCAGGTTCATAGTGCGTTTGGAAAACCTCTCCAAAAAACCTTTCCTGACTTTTTTTTTTGATAAAGGTAAGGTATGTTACAACAGTGGTTTTCCTGTCAAGGAAGCAGATCAAAAGCCGTGATCCAGGAGGCTCCGGAAGAACTGTGGTACACACACTCCATTAACTTTAAAGTAGAACACGTACATTTCCATTCTAGACCCAGAGGCAGGCCTCTTGACAGCCACTGTGAGCCTTGAGAGACTCCAGGGTCTGCCTTGCCATTTGTCTGCCATTACGGGAAGAGTGGCCACTCTAAATTCAGTATGTGACTCTAGTTGGAATTAGGGTCTTTGCAGATATAATCAGTGACTCAGATATAATCAGAAACCAGATCATGCCGAGCATAGAGTTTCTGGGAGAGCACTGGAGTCTCTTCAATAAGAAACGACAGAGAGACTTAGGGGTGATTATGTACCTCAAAAGTAGGAATGAAAATTTCCTGGCCATGCCAGAAGCAAGATGTGGTGTTTTTTCTGTTACCACGGTAAAATATAAGAAATAATCCGCTTAAATAGATGAGAAGTTCACTCTGGCTCATGCTTTCAGAGGTTTCAGTCCATGGTTGTTTGGCCTTGAGGCTGTGGTGGCACGGTAC
This sequence comes from Ellobius talpinus, assembly GCA_001685095.1. NCBI lineage: Eukaryota > Metazoa > Chordata > Mammalia > Rodentia > Cricetidae > Ellobius > Ellobius talpinus. The sequence continues at coordinate 6,376 of LOJH01007442.1, forward strand.
CTCAGGGAACCTGGGAAACAGAAAGCCAAGGAGAGGGGGCAGGTCCTGTACTCTTTCAATGGCAAGCTGTTACTCCACTAGCTTCCCTTCATTAGACATTTTTCTGATGTCTTACCACCTCTTACCAGGACCGTGTGTAATAAGATGCGGGGTAGTTTCTCCTTCAGTGTTTTCCGAAGAACTCATTTCCACTGACGCCCTGATTTTGAACGTTTGGTTTCCTGAGCTGAGAGAATAAACATTTGAGGCTTAAAGCCATGTGGTCCATAATATTTGTTACTATATTCATAGCTACAGCATTCAGCATTTGACAGACCCCCCCTTTTGAAAATAAATTATTTATTTTACATCTTGGCTCCAGTTTTCCCTCCTTCCTCTCCTCCCAGTCCCTCTCTGTTCCCACTTCCCACCTCCTCCACTCCACTCCTCCCATTTCTGTTTAAGAAAAGGTAGGTTTCCCATGAGTGTCTACAAAACATGGCGTGTCAAGTTGCCATTAGACTGGGCACCTCCCGTGCATTAAGGCTGGGCAAGATGACCCAATACGGTCCCAAGAGCCAGTGAAAGAGTCAGATAGCCCCTGTTCCCACTGTTTAGGAATTCCACAAGAGGACCAAGCTACACAAGTGTAGCATATATGCAGAGTGCCTAGATCAGGCTCATGTGGGCTCCCTGTTATTGGTTCAGTTTCTTTGAGCCCCTACGAGCCCATATTAGTTGATTCTATGAGTGTTTTGTGGTGTCCTTGATTTCTCTTGCCCCTATAATACTTTCTCCCCTTTTTCTGCAAGATTTCTTGAACTCTACCTAATGTTTGGCTGTGGGTCAGTATCTGTTTCTAGCAGTTGCTGGATGCAGCCTCTCTAATGACAATTGAGCTAGGTACGAATCTTTGAGTATAGCAGAATATCGTTAGGTATCATTACACTGACAGTTTTTCCTCCAGTCATGTTTGGTTCTATCCTAGGTCTCTGGATCATCCAGCCTGTGGGTCCCGGTACTCCAGGCAGTCAGGGGTGGGCTTACTCTCCTGGCATGGGTGTAAGTGGAGGCAGTGAGCTATGTGGGAAGCCATATAACCTTTGACCTATAGTCTGTCCTATCTATGGGATGTACTGGGGTAAGGGTGGCCTAGAGATTGAGGGAGTCCAACCAATGACTGGTTTAGACAAGGATCCTTCTTGATTCAAGAGGAAAGTACCCATCTAAGTGAGCAGAAAACTGTAATGGCTGTTAAAATGTCTAAAATATTCCCAACATGTTTGAAGGCCAGAATGGAAGAAAAGCATGGTCAGTAAGTTGAACTTCCCATTTGTTTACCCTGCTTTTGTAGCTGTTCTGAAGGTGAACATGGGCATGTAGCATGGGGTAGTTTACACTGTAGTGCAGAACGTGCTGAGTTTATTGATCTTCTTTTCAGGATGCCCTCCCTGTTGTATTTTTCTTGTCAAAAGCACACCCTCTACAGCGTAGGTTGCAGAGCAAGAGTCTTAAAGCACCAAAGGAGAAGCACATTTAACCTGTTTCTTCCCCTAATTAGTATGATGCCATGCCTTTCTTTATAGATTGATAGCAGGGATCAATGAATTAAAGTGTGGCGATGCCTAGGGCAGGGTCTGATCTGTAACAATCTCCATGTGGCTGTTAGCTGTTACACTGACTTTCTCTTTGTGGCTGTCATAATGATCACCATGATGATGATGGGTCAGCATCCCACAGCCCTCCTGCCCTGGCTAGCCTTTCTGGATGGGAATGCCTCCAGGATCCATGGCCTGCTTTGCTCCCGGCTCTTCTCTTTGTTAGATTACAGCCCCTCTTGCTTCCTCTCAGCTTTCCCAGGGTGAAGGTCTCTGACACTAGCTGTTCCCTAGGCATGGAGAATACTTGGTATTGGTGTCATCTTTCTTTACACATCACCCTCCCAGAGTGCTCTGTAAGGCAGGCTTTTCTCCATTATAAATCTTGCTCATTTCTTTCATAGTCTTTATTATTGTCTCTTTTCTGTGAAAATTTCACACACATATACAATGAAATGTTAACACACCTGCCCCTAGTTTTGTCCATCAACTACCTCCATATGTCCCCAATATTACTCTCTCTCAACTTCATGATTCTCTTCTTTCTTTGATCGCCCACTAAGTAGATTTTTTAATTGCTGTCTTGTTTGATGAATATCTATCATTGCCACAGTGGTTTCTTAAGGGTAAGTACAGCTAGCAATTGAGGCCACGAGAAGTTCACAAACAGAAAAGATGAACACGGCTCAAGACCTCTATTAGCACACCCCTCTCTTTCTCTCTTTCTCTTTCTCATCCCTCCCCATGTGTGTGTTTGTGTTATCCAGTAAAATGGCTAATAGCTCAATTAGAGAAAGTTTTTTGAACAGAAGAGTATTAGAGGTGACTCTCCTGAAGTCAGTTCACTCTATCTGAACATCAGTCATTCCACAACATGGAGAAAACCTGCTTAGGAATCTGGTAGTAGGGAGATGGAATCCTCTCTTTTACCAGCTACACCAACTACATTTTTTTCTCTTAGGCCTCTGTGGTCTTGACTCTAAAAAATGTGTGCTGGACGATCTGACTAGAAATAGGTTTCAGAAAGAGTAGACAATATGCATTTATCGCATGATAGGAACATTACCAATTATGTGTTTTCAAAGATGAAAACAAGATGTGGTTTGAGATTTAGTTAAGAAAAAAGTGAACTACTGCCAACAATAATGTTCTCTACAAATATGTCTACCTAAAAACACTCAGGTGGGATGTCTTTCTCTTAATTTATACATTTCATTTTCTTTGGGAGGTTATAGTTCACTAAATATGGTCTTGCCAAAAAGAACCAAGATTTGAGTTAAAGACTGAAGAATCATGGGCAGTCCAGTAGACTTAGGTACCAAGAGTTAAGAGAAACACACAATCCATTTATTATTTGAGGCATAACAAGACAGGAAGATTGTGCAAGAGGCTCTGATCTTAAAGTTTTTTGCTAGTGATTTAAAGTTCAAAGACACTAAAATTTCCCCAGCCACCTTTATTTCCAACTTTGGTTCACTAGGTCATTACTATGAAAGGCAAATTTATTGGAGTCAAGAAATGCATTTTTCAATGCAAGTAGAATTCCACACTCCTCTTATGACCTTTGATGCTTCTGATAATGTCACCTGTCTCACAAGTCCTAATCCACACTGTATCTTCCTGAACCTTTTACACCTCCCTATAATGGTTGGGACAAAGCTAATTTCTTTACCACTTACTACAATTATTAGATTGAAATATGTGTCATGAAAATAGTTTCCTGGTTGAAAGTTGGAAGGAATGGAATTTACTCTGTACCTTCAGATCCTAGAAAGGGCAAGAGAGTGAAATTGCTATCCTTTCCCTTCTCAGGGTACAGTCAGGCCAAGGTCCTCTTACCCTAAGAGGCCAAGGATTGTTGTCTGATGTTTTTGTCCTGCCCGGTTCCTTCAGTCATTAAGTCCCAAAGAAATCACACAGAGGTCTACATTAGTTATAAACTGATTGACCTAGTAGCTCAGACTTCTTATTAACTCTTATATCTTATATTAACCCATTATTCTTGTCTATGTTAGCCACGTGGCTTGGTACCTTATTCAGCGAGGCAGTCACATCTTACTTCTTCTGTGGCTGGGTCACAACTGCAGACTAAGACTTCCTTCTTCCTAGAATTCTGTTCTCATTGACCTGCTTCTACTTCCTGTCTGGTTGTCCCTCCTATACTTCCTGCCTGGATACTGCCAAATCAGTATTTATTTAAAATATAATTGACAGAATATAGGTCATTGTCCCACACCAAAGGATGCTTCCCTCTCCTATGATGCCAAATATTATGTTTGTAAACCATCCTAAATATAAGGGAAATAAACACCTGGCCCTAAAAAAAAACAAAATTACTGGTAACCAATTGAAAAGTTTTTATGGCCCAATAAACCTCTCTGCTGATGTAATAATCCAAATCAGACCAAATCAAACCAAATTACAAAGTGCTCAGGTTTAATGAATGCCAGCACTCCTGGGTGGCCTTCCAGGGATGGAGATGGGAAGGAAGACCAGAAAAATCACAAAGAGGGGAAAGGAAGACCAGAAATGCCACATGTTCATTCTCTGGGGGGCAGTTTAAATAGCCAGTGGGAGTGGTCTTGAGCCTCTCTGCGGAGGGGTCACCATTTGGCAGGCTTTCTCAGAGGTAGAGTCTAGACTGCAGCAGGGGAGGGGGCTTGGAGTGGAACTTTCCACCAAACATTCCAGACTCCTTGGGTATAGGGGTGCCCAGGGGCTGGGGTGAAGCCTGGGCCCAAACATTCCAGACTCTTTGGGCATAAGGATGTCAGCAGCTGGGGTGAAGTTCCAACCAAACACTAATGGCTATTATTGAAAATAAATTTAGATTAAGAATAGGGAATGATACCTGAAATTGATATCTTTATTATGGGATTTAATTTCCTGACCCATCACTTACTTCTCTATGTTTCTGTTTCACTTAGGTCTGACAAACCATTTTGCACATTAAGTTTGAAGGGCAGGACAGAATATGTTGCTCTACCTCCAGACTGTTTGGATAGGGTCTAAAATCTGCTTGTTAAGCCTGATGATCAATGACTGACTAGAATCGACTCAAATCTTACGTAAGCACAAATGATTTCTTTGCCCTAGAGAATACCTCAATCTTTTCCAACCTTTAAAGCTGAGTACCATATTCATGACTGATTTAGAAAGGCATCTTTTACATCCAGAGAGCAGGGTCAATGCTTCTCCATGTAGTTAGTATCCCAGATGCAGAGAGTGGCCATACCATCAAGTAGTCTTCTTTGGCTGGAGTTTCACCTCTCCACATGAATACCCCAGCCCAGATGCAACATCACAAGGGGAATTTGTTCAAAATAGAAATTCTTGGGCCTTATCCCTTGAGTCAGATATTCTAGGGGTGTATGAATTTTAACACATCCTCTAGGCGAAACTGAGAGGGGATTCTCAAGGAGAGAGGGTCCCTTTTATTCTACAGCGTATGGGCACGTTTGTCCTTCGTGTCGAGGATGTGCACATTGTATACAGCCATGGATACACTGATAAGGAGCCCCTAGTTCTGAGCTAACACCTAACCCAAGTTATACAGTGGGAGCAAGGCAAAGCTCAGCGGCCTTGACAGGATGCAAACCCGGCTGTTGCGATAGGGGAGTGAGGGGAAAAAGTTAAACCTTTGGAAACACCGACTGTCTTTTCCCCGTTCCCTAAAAAGTGTGCTGGTTGGAGATGGGAGGGAAGACAGATTTGGGGGTGTTAATCCTGTCTTTTCAGTTTGCCAGCTCTTGGAATGAAGCCCATCTTAAAGATTCCCTTCTTGTCTCTGTTCATTGGCATTGACGTTTGTAGTGACACACAGCATGAACCCTGTCATTCTGTTTACAAACGTGGTGCATGCTCCTTGGAGAATCCATTTAGATATTTCTGTGTACTGAGCCTTTACAAGGTTCTCTTAAGATCTCCCTTAACCAATATGAGGCTTGGTTTTCTGCTCATTTTTTTCTATGACTTCTTACTGCATAGTCCAAGACAGCCTGCAGTTTCTGGCAATCTTCTTGCTTCATCTTCCCAAGTGCTGGGATTATAGTCATGAACCACTATATCAATCTAGCTGATTTTGTAACATTATGTTTTGCATAGTGCTAAGATGTTCAGATTGTCTAACTTAGTTATATTACTGTATTCTACTACCCCACAGATTGTAGTGATGGGAACACTGGAGTTTAAAGAAGCCAGCAAGTTGGCTGGTGAAGCTGTTGGTGTTAAGATCTAAACAGTCTGTATTTAATATTCATTATTGTTTTATAAAACTCTTATTTACTGAGTGAGTAATACAGCTGAAGTCACCCATACCTGTATGGTACATCTGTTAGTTTTCCTTTTACACTTGGATCTTCCTAATTATAATCCAACATAATACTTACTTTCTGCTACTGCATGGCTTCAGTTTCTATGCATACTAGTACCCACCCTCAACTTAAAACAATATCTGGCCTATCCTGAAAGCTGGAGTTGGTAATCTTCCTATAAAGATGGCGGCTGAGAGAACATTGTTTTGGTCCCATGCTGGAACAAATGTATAGCTTGGAATACAGTGGCAATGGTGACTTCAATCGAAGTCAGTAGAAGGTTGATTACACAAAGCAAGGGGGTGGGGAAAGGCAATTCAAGGCAAAGGAATGAGTAGCTTCCAGGGAGCCAGAACAAGAAACAGCATCCTCATTATGGGATGCATTCATGGCTGGAGATCCAGATAAGAAGTCCCAGGTGAACCAGGCAGTAAATACTTGAAACCAATGAACTCTGAGTTTTAGTGAGTGACTCATACATGGAGAGACCCTTCATCTGAAAAAAAAAAACTCCCCTAGGAGAACAAAGGAGCTGGCTGCCAGGTGAATGCTGTCAGGGAGATGTCTCCTGGTTCACTTCTCCTCTTCCTTTGCCTCCCAGATCTTCATATTTACAATCAACTATCCTCCACTAAGTTTGCTTGTCCTTGAGATTTCTGTGAAGTGTTTTTGTCCTCTATTTGTCACTTGTCAATGGCTGACAGTGATGCTAGAATTCTTATGGGGAAAAACATCCAGTTACGTCTGGGGGCACTGTGGGTCCTCGAAAACCCGTGGAGGTGGGCTGTAATGAAGCAGTGCTTGCCAGCAGCAATTCTGCGAGTGACCCTCATCAGATACCCCTCTGAGGTCAACTCTTCAATTGCACATTTCAAGCGAAGGGCCTTACGGGGCACAAGAAAAACCGCTTTGAACGATTGTCTGTAATCTTCCTTTTAATGCTATGTTTTCCCCAGGATAACACCTAATTGCTTTGTAAATGGTCCCAGTTTTCCCCTCTGACAGTCTTGCATGGAAGGCAATTATAGACTTCTTTTAATGTGCAAAGTACTTTCTTAGGTCTGTTTCTTTTGGCTTTTATTTATGCTCCCCAGTCATAAAACTCCTTTCTCTTGCAGTTATCCCTTCTTCTCATCTGCTGAGGCATATCCTTCATTCCTTGAGATTTTTGTGTTCGCTGATGATGTGGGGAGTTACTGGGTGACCCCAGGAGTTCTGCTCATGCTGCTTGCTAGTAGGAGAGAGTGTTCATGTAATTGATGTAACTTTTAGGGCTCAGATCTGTTTCTGAGACTGAACACAGCCTTGGGTAGAAGATTTGGAAGCTATGAAGGTAGTTTTTTCTTAGGAAGACAAGGAATGTGTCAAAGTCACCTTCATAAAGGCTCTTCATTCTTAATTACTGCCAAATTTCAGAACTACGGCAAAGCAACCCTTTCCTCTTAGCAACAGAGTGCTTTGCAGCTGCAGAGTGGCCTCTGAACTCCACATTCGCAGGCAGATCTTAGGTTTGGTTCGAAAACCTCAGAATTCTCACTCCTTCCAGTGTCCTAGTCTCCTCTCCCCATAGTTTAGAAGCCCAGCTTGGTTCCTAGCTGTTTACACTCAAGTATGTTAATTGTTCTGATTTGTCTGTATGTGAGCCAATCTTTTGGTTAGTTGAAGAGCATACTTTTGGAGGGTCTTTGCTTTTGTAATTAAAAATAAAATCTCTGGGATCATTTTAGAAATTATTTTACCTTTCTCTCATAATCCAAAACAGCATTTTTCTTCCTCCAAGCTCTCTTTCTTTGTGACTGAATAGCAATAACAGATGATATATAAAAGTTTCAAAGACAAAAGTATGATTGTTCTCTGCACAGACAGTACATGTATAAAAGATATTTTTACATGTGTATTTAAAAATTTTTTTCCTTTTCTTTTATTGAAAATAGATTTTTCCAGGCAATATATTCTGATTACGGTTTCCCTTCCCTCTATTCCTCCCAGTTCCTCACCATCTTCCCTTCCATCTGCATCGGTGCCCTTTCTCTCTCTCCTTAGAAAACAAATAGGCATCTGAGGAATAATAATAAAATAAAAATAGGATAAATCAGAAGCAAACAAATTGGAATATGACAAAACAATCAAACAGGAAATAGAGCCAGAGAAAAGCACAAGAATTGCAGGTAGACCCAGAAACGTAATGTTTATACACTCAGGAAATCCGTGAAAACTCAAAACGGGAATCCTTAATACAGGAAGACCTGTAAGGTAGAAAACAAACAAACTTGCCTGGACTTAACATTAAGAGACAAAGAAGCTTCAAAGATGCCTTTGAGTTCATTTGGGTTGGCCATCTACTGCTGGACACATGGCTTTCCCTTAAGAGAGGTTTATTTCCTCAGTGAGACTCTCTTGGAGAAAACTGATTTCTCATTTGCAAGTAGCTATCAATTGGAGATTGCTTCTGGGTTAAATATGGTGGCCTGTGCCCACTTGTCCTTTCAACTCTAGGAGCCATCTGTAGCAGACCTGTGCAGGCCCTATGCGTGCTGCTTCAGTCTCTATGAGTTCATATGTGTGGCCCCTTTAGATTTAGAGGGGCTTCTTTTCTTGGTGTCCTCCCTACCCTCTGTCTCTTGCACTTTTTCTATTTCTTGTTCTACAGGGTACATTTAGCACCAAGGGGAGGGTTTTGATGGAGACATCCTATTTAGGGTTGGATGTTTCAGGATCTCTTATTCTCTGCATAATATGTGGCTGTGAGTTTCTAGATTTGTTCCCATCTGCTGGAGGAAGGTTCTCTGATGATGGCTAAGCAAGGCACTAATCTATGAGTGTAGTAGAATATCTTTAGAATGCTTTTTAGATCAGTAGTGTTTGTTTTCCCCAGATCTCTTGATGTGGGATTCCCTTCTGTCCTTGGGCTATGTACTCTTTGGTTCTTGGTCACCCAAGCAGTGACAGGTAGGGAGGGGTTCCACCTCATGGAGTGGGCCCAAAGTCAAATCAAACATTGGTTGGTTACTCTTACAAGCTTTGTGCTACCATTGCCCAACCGTATCCTGTGGGCAGATGCCATTACAGATCAAAGAGTTTGTAGCTAGCTTGGTGTTTACGTTCCTCTTTTACTAATGTGCAGAGTATCTTCCTGTAGCAAACACACTAGAGTATAGGGTTGAAGTCTCTATGTAGGTTCCAGCTTGACATCTCCATGTTCAATTAGTTGTGTAGGTGCTGTCTTCAGCTATAGGGCCTTGCTTTCAGTTTGTGGAGAGCAATCTACAGTCTTGGCCACAGTCTGGGTTATTTGAGAATTCCCGTGGGAGTCCTTTCCCCAAAACTCAGATCTAGTAATACAATCCTGGTACTGCAATCTTCATTTTTAAAAAAGAGATGGTCAGCTGGGACTCTGCTTCCCTGATTATTTGGCAATTTTATTTAGATCACCTTGATAATTGTATATATTTTAGGAAGCTTCTACTGTATCAGGTTTCCATACTACCCCACAAATGGCCCCTAATTTTAGCTGTCTCTCCCTGTATTCCCTTCCTCATTCCCCTCTCCCTTTCCCCTCCGCAGTTGTTCCCCACATTCCAGACCCCTCCATCCACAACTCTTTGTTCTTTTTTCCTTCCCAATGAGATCTATATGTACCACCTAGTCCCTTACTCTATCCCTAACATCTGTGGTTCTATGGATTATAGCTGGGTTATCATTGACTTAACAGCTAATACTGTTGTATCATTTATAAACAAAATAATATTGATTATATAGCTAGTTGCTGTGCTTTTTATGACAGCTCTTATTACCCTATTAAATTCTTCTATTGAACTTTATTTACTTTAAAGATGTTATAAATATATAGTTTAGACCTCTGTTAGTCTATCTTAAAGAGGGTTTTGAAAACTCACTGGTTTGATTTTATTGAGCACCGACTCCATGTAAACTATTTTGAATTTCTAATACAATGTTATATTAAAAAGTATGTATTGTGATTATTGCCATATTACAGATGTGGAAACTAAGCACTTGGAACAGAGGCAACTTGTCTGAAGTTACCCATTTAATAAATGAGGATGCTGGGATCCAAATGCAGGGCATGTGATTTTAGGACTTGGGGCTTTAACCAGTATTCCAAGGTACAAATCTGTGCTGCAGAGAGCAGAAGGCTGTCCCTGTACAAGGAATGTTAAACAACTTCAGACTCTTGCCCCAAATCATGGTGTCACAGGGAAGCGGTGAAAACATTAAGAGCTCCAACTGCCACTTTTGGTGACACATGTTTATAATGCTAGGACGTTGGAGGCAGACAGGAAGTTCAAAGTCACACTCAGGCACATGGTGAGTTCTAGGCCAACCTAAGATACATAAGACTTTGTCTCAAACATAAATGACATGGACCAGCAGCAGGTCTTCAGGCCTTTGGCAGCTTCCCTGGGGGTGGGGTTCTCACCCTCTGCTCGCTTTGATCCTGACTTGTGAGTGGACTGCCATGACAAGATCTTGACAGCAATGAATCCTGTCTTACATCAGGGACTCAAGAGCAGTGGCTTTTAAATGACTTTGAAGTCTAAGACAATTTGGTAATAACTACCCAGGTAATTAAAGTCTATTCTCTTCTCTTGAACTAAGCAGATATGTCCCTTTAACTTGTAGGCATCAATAGAAATTGAAAAAAAACCATACATATATACACATCTACACACATATATACACACACATATATGTACATGTGTGTTTTCCTAATCTTTTTTTATTCAGTGGAAAAATAATTTTTTAAAATTTATTAGATTCTTTAAAAAATACCAGTCCAAGTTCCCACTCCCTCTCCTCTTCCCTATAGGATCTTATGTTTGAATACTTGGTCTCCAGTTTTTAAACTGTTTTGGAAAGATTAGGTGGTTGTTGGAGCATGTGTGGGCTTTGTGGTTTCAAATACTCATTCCATCCCCAGTTAGCTTTACCTACCTCTTTCTTGATGATAAGTATGTAAACTTTCAGCTACTGAGCAGAGCCATGATATGCCTGCTTGCTGCCGTGCTTCCCGCCAAGGTGGTCATGAACTTCAACCTCCAAAACTGTATGTCCCAATAAACTCATTCTTCTATAATTTGCCTTGATCACAGTGTTTCTTCATGGCCATAAAAAGTAACTAGAACAAAGATTCTCAATAGATAGTGGGTTCTAAGCCAGCCTGAAATATATGAGAATTGACCCTCCCTGAGAGTTAATGGTTGCTGGGGAAGGGAGAGACATTACTTTCAGTTGTATAGTTACAGTTAAGAAGTGTTCCTACAAATGGCCTCCTTATGCATGTTCCTGTAAGAAATACCAATGAAACGCGTGGGTCACAAACAAATAGAGATATGAAAGTAGAAGTGGACTAATGGGGAAGAGGAAGTGACCAACAGCACTAGGAGGGACAACAGAGGTAATGGAAGGAGTGTGATCAAGATATATAGCACACATACATGAAAAGTCAAAATAAAACCCTTTATTATTACGTACAATCAATACCAGCTAGTAAAACACAGAAAGTGATAAAATACCAGCCAGCATGATACCACAAGTCACAGATGAATTAGATAGAGGCTTGGGCTTTGTTGCTGTGATGGCATCAATCAGATGTTACATCAGACTTCCTCCTCTTTCTGGAACCTTTCCAAAACATACCTGATAGTCTTGGGTGTGAAGCATCTGTGTTTGGTTACCATCCTCATTGTTACGGTGTTGTGATACTCCCCTGATCTCAAATTCACTTTCAATATTTCTTGTTCACCAGGTGCAATATCCAACGTTTATTTACTTATCTACATTTTCCATCTTCTGAGCTCACACACAGCACAAAACAATGCAAACCCTCTATGACAATATGATATTGAGCACTGTGACAACTTACTGGGCTGTGTCTCTTGCCTCTGGTTTAATGTAATCAGTGGATCTTTTTTGCCACACCAAGCCATTTGTATACATATTTAAAATATGAGGTACCCATAATATAGACTTTTGTCATTTTTTTAGTAATTTCTTCATGTTTTTTAGTAATTTAGATGGTAAATCCATTGTCTCTATTTATTTAGTTTGCTGTTTGGAAGGAGAGTTTATAGAGCAGGCCCCAGAATGCTCCATGTATCTAATCCAGCTCTTGTAAATTTATAATAGGCTCAGCATTTACTGCTTTGCTGACTGACTCTGACATGCTTCTTTTTAATGAAAAGTTGTTGTCAGTAATTTCACTAAAATATATCAATGGCAATAGACAATGGGAAAACATCTTTCTCATTTGCAGATAGAGCTGAGTACATTGTCCCCACGTGCCTGTGTGACATGCCTGGGTTCTCACTAGTCCCCACTTGAATGTTGGATAGAAATTGTGTCTAGATAAAAGATGTTGCACTAGACACTGAATACTGAAATTTTAATGTTGTGGAGCTGTTAGCTAGGGGACTGATTGTACGACAATCTAGAGAGGACTAATTCTTAGAGACATCTGGCAAATTGGTTCCCAAACTCTCATTGCACATCTGTGGGAGATTCTCTGGTGTTTGGAGCTTCCTGGTACTGACTAGAAGTATTTAACTATTGGAGCCTATTGGAACCAATGGGGCTCTTCTCATTTGGAAGGAAAACTGTCCACAGGGGGCTGTTTATAGACACCACTCACACCCACATAGTGTCCCCAGACCTCTGAAATTTCTGTCACCATTTTAGATGCTTATGGATCTCTGCCATTTCACAACTGGGTAAGATTTTTTAACAATGGTAACATTCTATCCTGTGTGTTTGAGGGAGTGATTATTTTGCTTTTCTTTTTCCTATGGTACAAAGACAGAATTTACAGGAGGGTAGCACAACACAGCTATTGTGAAACCACCATGTATGAAACTCATTCTCCCAAAAAAGTATGAATAACTTTTCTTTAGTTGTCTTCCATTGATTGTATTTTTATATTTATTTTATTTATTTGAGAATGTGTGTGAGTGCTCATGTTCTATAATGTGTGTGTGTGGAGGTCAGAGGGAAACTTGTAGCAGGTGGTTCTCTCTTTCCACAATGTGGGTTCTGGAGGCTGAGTTCAGATCATCAGGCTTGGGGATAAGCATCTTTACTTCCTGAGATATTTCACAGGCACTGTTTTATTTAATAAGACATCAAAGTGCATGTTAGGAGCAAAGTGCTATAAAAACTCAAACGTCCCCTTTCTTTTGAACATCTTATCCTACATCTTACTATAGAACACATGGTATGGTCACATAAAAGACACTATGAATTGCCCCCTAAATGAATAAAGGAATGTGCTGAATGAATGAAGACACCAAGCCAGTTTCTATCTAGCTTTAGAAGATCCAAAATTTTAGATGTAAGAATACACAAAAATAATTTGATAATAAAAGATTTTCATGGAAAAAGAAGAAATGTGTTTTAAATTTTAGGAGGAAAATGTAAGAAAAAAACAGGAAATAAGAGTCACGTTGGAAGATACTGGGGATGGACAGAACTGGAGTACCACTTTGGGGACACATTCAACAGTGTGATTGTAAGAACTTCCGAAAGGTGCCTGCCATTATCCTTGGGTTATTACTTCTTGATCTAGTTTACTTCTCCCTATAGATCTCGTTCTGGGAGCATGTTCTGGCTTAAATATTCTCAAACCTCAGAAATCTGGCTTACAATTATTTCACTCCACTACCTCAGACTCAAAATGTATGAGATGAACTTTGACTTTTCTAGGGCTAATCAATCAATAGGATGTGACATTCAACTGAGTAATTCAAGTTCAATAGAAAGAACAGACAAATGGGGCTTGGAGATTAGTTTGAACTGGGACAAGCTGGGTAAGGCAGATGGTAGAAAAAGACTTAGAGATACCCAGGGAATCACTTAGGAAGTTGGTACTTGTTACTGTCCTGGTTTCAATGAGAGCCAGGAGGACAATCTTTCAGGGGTCGCCTCCATTACTTTCTGCTTCACAGAGACTTGAGCCTTTGTGAAGGGGTAACTGAAGAGCAAATGAAGTCAGAAACATTGGCTGCAGGAAAGAATTAAGATCCAGATGTGGCTTTGGGGATCACTGAATGTGGCCAGTTCAACTGTACAAGTGGATGGTGATCCTTAGGCAAGTTCAGACTAGAATCAAATTGGTCATAGTACTATTACTTATCTAACTACGATGCATTATGCCAATTTCAATAAATTGCTTTATCTAAGCCATATGTTATTTACTGTAGATTTTTAAGTTTGGAAAACATTGCTTTATCAAATATAAGGCTACAAAAGAACTAATAAATAGGTTTGGGGAAAATGCATAATTGTCTTAATGTGAAGATGTGGAAGGGTTGTTTTTTTTTAATGACTCAAAATTGGTTTGAAACAGACCATCCTGACCTCTCCAGGAACAGATTCTGTTGGTTGAGTTTCCTATTCTTTGACCTGTAGGAGCTTCCTTATCTTTTTGGTGGGATCTGTTCTCTGCTGACATTCTTTATTTCTGAATGTGATTCAAGTAAGTCAGGCTGAAGATGTTCACTCCAAACAAGCTTTCCACTGAGCACAAGTCTTATTTTGAGAAATGCACTTCTAAAGGAAGAGATTAACCTTCCAACTGCTCTTGATCTCCTGCCAGCTGTGCCTTGGCCCTTCGCTCCTCTCCAAGACTCTCATGTTTGCTCTCCTGCACTGGAGTTTGTGGATTTCTGCATTTTCACTCTTGAGTCAAGCTAGTTGGTGAGAAATTGCTCTACAGTGTAGACCCATTGGACTCTAGCTTTTGACAAGAAAGAGCAAGGGTTTTGGTGAGTTTTTAAAGCAGTCTAATAGACAGTCAGGGAAGTGATCTATGCATCGCTTGCCCAGGTGTGTGCTATCTCTGTCTAGCTGTGACCCCTTACTCTCTGAGTCTATGCCAGTGCAGGAGCAAGGAAAGAGCCTAGAAGTTAAATATGTACTTTCTGAGGATTATGGGTCACTTTCCTAATCCTCCACTTCTATATCTTAACCAAGTAAGTACTAATAAAATAATAATTATAAAAAGTAAAATAAATAATACCACTGATACTTATTGTATTACACACACATCTACACACATATACACATAAACATTCAAACAGAAACATACAAACAGAATACACAGATACACATAGTACTCAGACACACACAGTACACACACACACACATCCCACAGACACACACGCACTTTGGCTTACTGGAGCATATATATTTCCTCAATCAACCCCCTTTTTTCTCTACCAAGACAAAACTATTTGAACAGATGGTTCATATTAGGCTTGATGCACATCTTTCTACCAGGTGGAATTAATGTACCAAATATTCTTCTCTACTTTTCCTCATCCTGGAATAAAGCAAGAATGTCAGTAAGCCTTTCTTTCTCAAGACAAGTCATTTGGGGGTGAGCAGAAACAAGGGAGAAAATCACTGGAGGATTTTGGAGAAGAATGTGTAGTTAGCAGCTCTTGGATTCTTGGGCACTGCAGCTGCCTTTTCTTTCTGCATGATTTTTCAATTGTGTCACAAGCCAAGGTTGACAATCAATATTAACCATCACACTGTCAAGTGCACAGGCTCATCATAAAAAAGGAATGGACAGAGAGAAAGAGCATTCAGATAACTTTCATTATACTATGCTTCTTTAGTTATTCTATGGTATTATTAGTTACTATTAATTGGTGCGGGACAATTGTCTGTATTCTGTTAATTATGTTTTAAATAAACGCTGATTGGCCAGTAGCCAGGCAGGAAGTATAGGTGGGACAACCAGAAAGGAAGTAGAGGCGGGTCAATGAGAACAGGAGAATTCTGGGA
>LOJH01007443.1:0-21359 GCA_001685095.1 Ellobius talpinus
CATTTACACAATGGAGTAGTACACAGCAGAAAAAAATAATGACATCTTGAATTTGCAGGCAAATTCATGGAGCTAGAAAACATCATTTTGAGTGAGGTAACCCATATACAGAAAGACAATCATCACATGTACTCACACATAGGTGGTTTTTAAACATAAAGAAAAACAGCCTACAAACCACAATCCCAGAGAACCTAGACAACAATGATGGCCCTAAGAGAGACATACATAATTCTAATCTATGTGGGAAATAGAAAAAGACAAGATCTCCTGAGTAAATTGAGAGCATGGGGACCTTGGGAGAGGGTTGAAGGAGAGGGGAGAGGCAGGGAGGGGAGCAGAGAAAAATGTAGAGCTCAATCAATAAAAATCAATAAAAAAAGAATTCATCAGGGGCTGGAGAGATGGCTTAACAGTTAAGAACATTGGCAGCTCTTCAAGAGGTCCTGAGTTCAATTCCCAGCAATCATATGATGGCTCACAACCATCTGTCATGAAATCTGGTGCCCTCTTCTGGCCTGTAGGGCTCTATGTGTAGATAGTGCACCATATACATAAAATAAATATTTTTTTTAAAAAATCACCTTGTTTCACTTAAACAATATAATTGACCGTGATTCTCCCACATTTAAAATTTCAACGTCGCCTGCTGAGTCCAACAAGTCGTTCTGTCTTCCAAAAGGATTTTAGTCTGTCAAATGGAGATAGCAACTGTAACTGTCTTCCAGAGCTGCTGGGAAAAGTAAGGTCCTCCAGGATCATTCAGTAAGTCAAAGCTTGTATAGTCACTGGCCAGAGAATCCAAGGTATTTAAAATAGGGAACCTAGGAAGTTTTGCAAAGGCAGTGAGTGGTAGATATGTCATGGAGATTCATGGCTTCTCATAAAACTATTAACCCTTTGAGGGTTGGGATGGTGCCTTGTTCACTCGTTTCAGTATCCCCAGTTCTTAGAGCATAGCAGGTACCTGATCAGTATTTGATGAATTAGTAAGTCATAAGTTCAAATCTCAGTGTTGTTATTTCTGGTTTTGCACAAGTTGTCTTCTTTGATGGTGAGTTTGCACTTTATGAAATTGCAAGGAATAATCTTGTAGGGGCAACTTTAAGACATGGTAGCTGGTACTGTTTGCTCACGGTGTGCCAGGCCCTGGCTAAGCACTTTCTGTGGGCGACATCGTTTGCTTCTCACAATAGCTCCATGAGGTAGGCATGGCTACTGCTGTTTTGTAAGTGGCATAGTTGACATTCAGAGAGATCAAGAGGTGTTCAAGGTAATACAACTACTGATCATTGGGACGGTGACCCAACCCAGGTAACATTGGTCCTATACTTTTTTGAGACTGGGTTTCATGTAGTCCAGGGTGACTTTAAACTCTAGTTGAGGATGACTTTAAGCTGCAGATCCTCTTTCTGCCACCTTTCTAGTGGTGGGGATTATGGGTGTGGTTTATGCAAGACTAAGGATCAAATGTTGGACTTCATGTATTCTAGGCAAGAGCTTATCAATTGAACTGTATCACCAATCATCAGTCACCATGCTCTAGGCTTTCTAAGAAAAGGCTGCTATTATTGTTGGTATTGTTGTTGTATAGATTGTTTTCTGGTGACACTTGAAACAAGAGAAATTTCAAGCAATCTAGTTAGTTTCATGCTTGAAAGAGATATGTCCTCTCTGGAAAAATCTTGCTTAGTCAGAACTCGGAGGCTGAGGTTTCAGTGTGTAAGTATATGTTTGTCTTCCTGAGCAGAGTGTTGTGTGCCTTTAGAAGCCATTTCAATTAGGTAGATGTTAATTATTGTCCTCAGGCAGACCACAGGAGGCACCAGGGAAGCATGTTTCCATGTCCAGTGAGCTCTGAGTGATCTTACATGATGATCAAACAAAACAGAGCAGGCACATGAGCCAGGCTTCATCCTCTAACTCATCAAGGCGAGTCACAAAGCTAGGGAAGATTAGAGATGCGTGGAGCCATGGAGCTCATCTAGTCCCAGTACAGAAGGAGACTTACGAGGTTGTCTACAACCATGTAAATATAGTGGTATATTTGTGTTTTAATAATTAAAGATACCTTTAATAATTAAATTTTGCCTGGAGGTCAGTGCAAAGCAGCCACACTAGTCAGTCATAAAGGCCAGTCAGTGGTTGCACATGCCTTTAATCCCAGCAGCCACCCTAGTTAGCCATAGAGGCCAGACAGTGGTGGTGCACACCTTTAATCCCAGCACTAGAGAGGAATATAAAGTGGGATGAGACAGAAATTCACCTCTCTTTCAGTCTGAAGATTTCAAAGAGGTTAAGAGGTCTCTAGTGACTGGGCTGCTTTTGCTTTTCTGTTCTTCAGGTTGAGAACCCCAATATCTGTCTCTGGGTTTTTATTATTCATGTTACAGGTAAGTAATGGTGATATTGCATGTGCCTGAACACACTAAGGTAGGCACCTATGGTGTGGGAAGTCCTTCTGTCTATGTGTTGCTTTTAATGGTTAATAAAGAAGCTGCTTTTGGCAAATGGCTTAACAGAGTAAAGCCAGGCTGAGAGAGATATATATAGAGAGTGGGCAGAATCAGGAGAAGCCGTGTAGCTGCCACCAGGGACAGGTGCACCGGAACCTTGCCAGTAAGCCACAGCCACGTGGCAATACACAGATGAATAGAAATAGATTAATTCAAGATGGAAGAGTTCTATAGAAATATGCATACGCTAATAGGTCAAGGAGTGATTTAACCAATACAGTTTCTGAGTGATTTGTTAGGTTCTGGGCAGCTGGAAATGAACAAGCAGCCTCTGCCAACACACCTAGAATTTTTACCTGGCTGTCATCCATCCTCCATTTTCTGGTGACAGTATCTTGTTTTGGGAAGTGGTCCATACAAGTTAAGTGCATAGCCCTACAGCTCATGCTCTCCTCCCCAAACCATGCTGCCACTGTTGGAGGATATGTGATAGTCTTGATAAAGCCTGATATCTGGCCCATAGCAGATCTCTTATCTATGTTTTCCACATTTTCACTGGGAAATCCAAAAATAGAAGTTAAATCCTTAATTCCTCTAGTCTTCAAGGAAATTTGCACAATATTTCTCTCTTAATAGCCTTGCAGAGATTGTGTAGCTAAGGTACCAAGGAAGCACTGAAGCAAGGAGAACGCACAAATCATAATGAAAAAGGAATAAAGTATTATGATCCCGTTTTCAATAACATACCTCATGACTTGGTGCCATCAATGAGCATAGAATTCTTTTATGGTCAGAAGAAATTTTGGTATAGAGAAAGTAAAATGTTTTCAAAACAATTACTTAATGGATATGTTTATTGTGCCATGTTTATAAGAATGAATAAATCAGAATCAACCTACATATTCAGCATTTGGGGACTGAATATATATTATTGATTCCTTCATACAATACAATATTATGTAGCAAAAAGAACAGTAAGCTAGCTACTAACCACATTAATGACGCACCAGGCAAGATATCCCTAATATGCTAACAGTGGCACTTTTATCTTGGTGGTACCCAACAGCTGTCTAACTGATCTTAAAGCCTGCTGGATGGTAAGGAATTCATAATTCATACTTGGTCCTGTAAACCCAAGTAGCAATCCATGGCTAGAGGAGTCATAGGCCCTAGAGGAGAATCCACTACTATAATTTTCCCAAACGAATGTAATTTCTAACTGTATCCCAAATATTTTTATGGACAGATATGCACCTGTCACTCCTCATCACAAAAGTTTTATTTCGCCACAGATGGAGACTGTTACAGAGATTCAAAATTGTCAAAATACAGAGAATAAGCATTTGTGTGGTACCCAACCGCAAGTGATACACCTACAATGCAACCTCTACATCTAAGGCTCAGGGAACATCACAAAAGAGGAGGTGGGAAGATTATAAGAGGACCAGGATGGCTGCTGCTAGATAGTGTCTCCTTGAAATGCACCCATGTGTCATTTCCTGGATAAGACTGGTATAATACCACCAGTCGCCATGCCAGTGTAGTGGGTGGAATTCAACAAAGTCCTACCCAAAATGGAAAGCTGCAGGTAGTCAATAGCTACATATGGAGAGAGAATCAGTTTCCTCCAGGGATGAAGTCCCACATGGGTTGTATGGTCCCAAGAGGGCAGCCCCGGATGCTTGTACATACAAGCAGTGCTAAATGGACTCTATAGTTTGCATATACAAACACATATATCTACATATTTATGCTTTATATTTACATGTGTACATAGTATACATTATAAACACACACAGAAAGACATATGTATATATAACAATAAGAAGGAATGGGTTATGGATTTGGGAGGGGAAACCGAGGAGGAGTTGGGGCAGGGAAGCGCCAGAGTGATGTAGATGCAGCGCTCATGTATGAAGTTGTCAAAAACGAAAATTACTTCTCTGTTAAAAAATAAGGTAAGCACTGTCCACCATCTCATTCCATCCCTGAGAAACATGAAATGAATTAAAACCATGGTGCAGATAGTGGGTAAGATAATTAGGTTTAAGAAGACAGGACATCTGTATGTACATTGATATGGGCGTCAGATGTCACCAAAGGTGAACACACATACAGGTAACTGTTTTAGGGGAAGAGGAGTGGAGTTTTGAGACTACTGAAAAGGTTAAGTTTTATTAAACACCAATTATGAATTAAATATATTTTTACCATACAGTTGAATGTCCTACTTAATATATACACAGAAATAATTTGAAAGCAATAATGAACAGCTTGCTAGAAAGTAGAAAGTCTCTCTTGGAGTTAGCACCTGAGTATGCATTTTTTTAAATCTGAGGCAGCACATGAAATCATGTTTACACAAGCATTGGTAGTACACAAGGAGATTTTTTTCTGTAATAAAGGAGGATGAAGTTCTGTCCTTCGTTGGATAATGGATGTGACTGGAGATCATAATGTTAAGTAAATTAAGTCAGTCTCACGATGACAAAATCAGATGGTTTCTAAAACTGGTATGTTCTAGACTATATAGACTCTTAACATCATGCATGTACAGATGCCAGGAGAACCGAAGTGAAGCTGTGCAGTGGGATGAAGGGAGCTTTGAATAATTCTCTAAGTCTTCCTGCTGTGCTGGTAAACATGGAGAAATTGACTGTTACACAGTGGCAAATCATGAGAGTCCCTCACCAGAGGCTGTTCGTGTTTGTGCTCTGATCTTGTACTTCAGCCTCTAGAATTGTGAGAAACTGGGTTTCTGTTTGTTTGTTTGTTTTTGTTTATTTCTTCCAGAGTAAATCTCACTGGCGCAAGTATGGGAGAAGGGCTATCTCTTCAAAGCTAAGAGACAGACATGGGAGGAAAGAGCTGTCTATGCCCCACCACGTTCTTCCTGGCATCTATTACAGAGCAAGGAGAGGCTGGTAGTCTGTTTCCCCTCCTAGGCGTAAGCCACTGGGTGGGAGCAGCTTTCTCCCTCCAGCTCACTTCATTGTCCTCTGGGGACTCATGTGCTTCATGTGTAGTTACAGATCAAGGTGTGCCTGAGAAAGCTGTTCACACATAGAAAGGATAAATTCTGGAAAGGTTTCGCTGATGGGGTGCACACCCAGCTAAAATAGTTTAAAATGATTCTATAAAGTGATCTTCAGAGAGGCAAAGGCAGGCTAGTGGCAACAGGATCTGATTTAAAGTCATAGAGTCTTTGCCTAAATCCCAGAACTGCCCATTTTAGTTGTGACACATTAAATAAACTGAATAAATGATTTTTCTTCCTGTGTCTGCTTTTTCACTTATAGGAATAATATTTACCTTAAGACAGTGCTTCTCAACCTGTGGGTCATGACCCCTTGGGTTGCATATCAGATATTTACATTAGGATTCATAACAGTGGCAAGCAGCATTTGTGTGTGTGTGTGTGCATACATGTGTGAGTATATATGTATGTGTGTGTAATACATTATTCTCAAATGTGAATACATGGTAGAACAGCTTCACAGAGCTAATATATTAGCATATATATATATTTCCACATGCATGTGTAGTCTTTTTGTGACGTTAGCTCTTGATGCCTATTAGTGGTTTTTGAAACTAATGACAAATCCGTTTTAAAGTCAGACAGACTTTTGTCTAAATGCCAAATAGTCAGGGCTGCCTATCTCAGGGGTGCTTGCTCCCTTGAATGAGAGACTCCACCCTCTGTGCTTGCTTCCTCACTTGTAAGAGTGGTTTTCATCTTAAGAGGTCAAGGTGAAGACTAACCGGCAAGAGCCCTCCCTGGGTGGCAGACTGTTGTCACCATGTTATACAATAGAGCTCTTGAATGTATTCTTCACAACTGAAATGAAATTTATCTTTTTGACTAATGTTTCCTTAATTTCTTATAAAGTTTACTTTATGTAGTTGATTCATCTTTTATTCCCCAGGTGAATTCATGTGCTAATATAAATATAGGACACATTTGCTTCAGATTGGGGAGTAACAAGGAGCACAGAGCTTGCTCCTTTTTGTAGTACATTTATAGTATAGACCAAGGACTGATACTATTTAAATGAACATATGAACGACTATGCTGAGTGCTTGCCGTAACAGCAGTCTCCTTAGTGTTACAGGCATCGTTTGCCTCGTTTTTCTTCCTCCTTTCCCCTTACCATTTCTTTCTCTGACAGGAGGCCCGACAAGTGTACCTAGAGGGGCTCTGTTCTGGTAGCCCATGGGTAGTGTCCTGAATCTAGCTCTTGATGACTCCTCCCTTGACACAGTCTTGGGACCACTCACAGATCAAGAGACATCACCGCAGGGATAACTGTATTTGTGGAGAAAACTTTGCTTGTAGGGGAATATTTTGATGTCATTTAAAATGTAACTTCAGATGACACATATTTTTAAGCAAAGGGCTGAATAAAGAGGTTGCCGCTAATACCTGAAATGCAATGCTAACTCACAGTAAAACTGATGTGCACACATGAAACACACATATATGAAGATGTCTATGATGTACAGTTCAACTTAAAAGGCAGCTACTAAAGTAAATACACATACATCATGTACAAATACACACACATATTTAATCTGTAACGAAACTTCAGGAGCACTTTTGTGTGTATAAAGAGCTATATCCCATGTCCTGGTTATCACTGTCATCAACTTGTAAACTTAAATCAAAGAATATAGGAACAGGTGAACATTTCATATTGCCAGCTATCATACCTATGCTATAGTTGGGGCCTTCAAGGACCAGTTCAGGAGTTGTCATTGATATTTGGGACAGATCAGTAAAAGTGATTTGGAAGACAACATAGCCTTTGTGCATGAATCCAACCATTTCTTATAAATGCCCAAATACACATCCAGCACACATCTGATATCTAAATCTAAATAGAAACCTATTAAGGAAATATTTCTTAGGGCACACAAAACAATCACCTATGTTTGATGAGAGGAGTCAGCGCACAGAAGAATAAATTTGAGAGTCACACTAATAGAATCCTACAGGTAGGCACCAACTGAAATTCTTTAGCTAATGCCCGAGTCCCACTCCAACCCTGATATTTAGCTTTCTTTCCCTGTGACTTCTTTTTCAACAGGTGGAATGTTTTATTAAGCATCCAGGATCTCCGGAGCTCTGCATGTCTTTGTGAAGATCCCTGACAAATTAGAAAGTCAAATTAGCAATGCATATTTAATGCTGCTTTATAGTTGTTTTTTTTAAGTTGGCTGCAATGTTTACTCTTTGAGGGGGAGTTTATAATTATGCAAATTGAAGAAACAGTCTGCCTATGGTATAATGATAATGACTTGGGTTTTATATTCAGAGTCAAAAGTATTTCTGTTCATTTCTTAACTTCACCTGTGACTTGGGAGGAGGTTAGCCAAGGTGGTGATCGTGAAAATGGTTATTTTCATCAGCCTGGTCTTAGATGAATGACTAATGAGATTTGCTGTCCCACAGACACTGCCGATGGCCTGTAAAATGAGTGTTCACTTTTTTGTCTTATTTCTAACAGGATCTTCATTTGGTTTACTTTGCTCCAGAAGATCCTGGTGTTTCAGAGTTACCATCTCTAGACCTAGGAGCACTGGGCTAGTCCAAAACATGGTAGGTAGCCCCACATGCTCTGTCACAAAAGCATGTGACACATTCAGGCAAATGAACATGAGCTGGCGGCTTCCTAGAAAAGTGCACAAAAGGAGAGACATGGAAGAGATATCCATCTGAAGTTGTCAGAATCAGGTCTTGGTGGCATCGTTAGCTGTCTCCACTCTGTGAACTTACTCTTTGTTAAGACTTCCCGCTACACAAGTCCATAACAAAAATATTACTTAAGCCATGTTAAGCCTGAATTTCCTGTTATTTACAGACAATAACACATCTTACTATATAACCTGATAGTTCCTAGATTGCTCAGTGTGTGCACACATGTTTATATACGTGCAGATACAAACGTTGCAGAGACACTAGAGCCATAAACTCGGCATCTGATTGACTAAAGAAGTTAGCTGATACTTGCTGAAGTGCACTGAAGGAAACAATGGCAGCTCAGTGAAGCTCCTCTGGGCACCAGGGGAATCCATATTGTGTGATCAATCAATAAGAAAACTACTTACTATTCACACTTTGGCTTTCACTGGGACACGTTTCTCCAGTCACTATGATCTTCCTGCCTCTGAGAAGCTGAAAGACACAGGAGGGGAATAAATATAAAATGTGCAATCTCGTTTTGGCATCAGGCAGTAATTAAGTCTTTTGCCCTCTCCATTCCAGCTGGATGCTTCCAGCCCCAAATAAACTTCACAAGCAAGCTGGACATTTTCCCAGGAAGCTACTTCAATGGCAATGGTTTGCTCCAGCCAGGGAATCAGGTCTACTGTTTTATCTGCCAACGTGCAGAATACAAATGATGTTCCATGTTCTCTTGGATGTCAATCTAAATGCATCTTCACTCCATGGGACACATCTTGGTCCAACCAATTGGTGCATTTCAATTTTGCCACGTACACGGATTCAGAAAGAGGATGAGATTTGATTCAAGTTAATGACTACGACGAACTTGTGTTGAAAATGTGGAAGGAAAGAGAAGGTCTCTTTCTACGGAGCTAGATATGGAGAGGATTCAGTTCTGACAGCTACCAGTGCATATGTATGTGCGTGTGTGTACATGCATGCATGCGTGTATGTCGGTCTGTCTGTCTGTGTCTGTGTATATTGCAGTTTTGAGTGAAAGGTACATAGCTCTGATAAGACCTCTGGATCCTGCTATGACTGAATGATTGGCACTTAGAGGAGTAAGCAATTCATACCCTCTTTGTTGCTAAGCCAGGCTAGTTTGATTGTGTTGACTTTTGTTTTTCTTAATCAACTTGGTTTTGCCCTTTATACTCATTCACTGATTACAGTAAAATGAAGACAGCTGACACACTAATCAGTGTCTTCATTTATCTTAAACATTTCTGCTGCTTTAATATTAACAGAGGGAAAACAGACCTGGTACTAGAAACCTAGCCAGGTTTCTCAGGGCTAGTGGGGGTCATGGACTTTACAAAAAAATCTACTACCACCACTTTCCTGGACTAGCACAATTCCTTACTGCATTATAAATCATACCCTTAAACCCACCGATAATTGTAGGCACTACCCCTCATCGAGGGAGACTTTCTTTACAGTAAATGGAGACCATAATAGAAACCACACAATGCAGAGATCGACAGATTGCACGGAGTTCAGCCCCAATGGATACATCTGCATTACAGCTCCTGCATCTATGGCTCAGGAGACTTCATGAAAGAGGAGGTGAAAAGAAAGACTGTAAAAGCCAGAATATCAGGAGGTTTATTGTGAAACAGTCTCTCTTAGAAATGGCTGCATATTTCCCCTTCCTAAGGAAATCCATATATCCCTCTCTGGGCCCTCTTTGTTCTCTAGCCTCTCTGGGGCTGTGGATTGTAGGGTAGTTATCCTGTATGAGTGAGTATACACCATGTTTGTCTTTCTGGGTCTAGGTTACCTCACTCAGGATGATTTTCGGAGGCCTGCTCCTTTCTGAATGGAGACAGAGGAGGAGTGGATGGGGATGGGGTAGACGGCAGTCAGGGGGAGGGATTGGGGGAAAGGAAAGAGGGGGGAAACTGTGGTCAATATGTAAAATAATCAAAAAATGTTAATAAAATAAAATTAAATTAAAAAAGAAATGACTGCAAAAAAAAAAAAAAGACCAGAACAATGGCAATATAAACAGGCAGGCTAACATGTTAGGGGGATTTCATGGGGTCTTACCTGCAGACAAAGAACTACAGGCAAGAGAGACTACTGGGAGAAGGGGAATTAGCCTTTCCCAAGTATGAGCATAGTTACTGGTTGTCCAAATATGCAAAGTATTCAACCTTGAAACCATACACACACATACAAGAAAACAGACTCAGCAGAATCTCTTTATAAATATTAATGTACAAGCATACATGTATGTGGTCAGTCTTGAAACCGTACACACAAGCAACAAAAGATTCAGTATAATCTATTAATAAATATTTATGCATACATATACTCAAATATGTAAAATAATTATCAAAGAAAAAGTGGTTATCAACTTGAGAATAGGGACCATGAGAGGGATTCGAGGAAGGATAGCTGGCAAGGATGGACTGGTAGTAGGAAAAGGAAGAAGAAAGTGATATAATTCTATTTTTACTAAAAACAGTAAAAAACTTTCTGCTTTGGAGGAAATGAGTGGTCTTGCAAAGGATTAATGAGGAGTTATATACATCATTCTAACAAGATAAAGATTGCATACATGCACATACACATGCCCACACACATGCATGCATATATACACATATACACACACATAGATGCATATACACACATGAGTGCACACATGCTCACAAGCACAGTCACACATATATGCCTGAGTGTGCATGCATGCGCACATGCACTCCCACACACAGAATGTGAACTTTAGATGCAAGTATATGTTCTCCCAGAAGGATCTGGAAAGCGGTAGTTTGGTTTTAGCTGACTCTAATTGTCTCTCCCCAGGGGACTGCTGACCTAATCTTACAACCTGTCTTCATTTCCTTCATCTTGTTTTCTAAACTGGCCGTCTCTGTACCAGGGCGCTCTGCTGACTTGTGACTGGACTAACCACACACAGCACTCTGACTTTCCTAAGGCCCAATTTGCTCGCTGTGAGTCACTAAGAAAGGGTCACAAAGAAACTGTCCACAGCCCCAACCCTGAGTCTTGACGGACTTCATTTGGCTCATAATTTCAGAAATTGATCTATGTTTAAACATTGAAAAGGTTTATATTAGAAGATTTCAGACTTCATATAAAAAGCACGAAAGGGCTGTCTATACAGTCTTCTTTCTCACATGATGACATCGGGTGAGTGTGAGTGGCGACTGGTCTGGGATCTCAAAGCAGGGCAAGGCTGATTCTTTTGCCATAGCCTCCATGTGGTTTTTCTTTGCTCACTACTGCCACCTGCTGGGCTAACTATAAGCACAGTGCCAGTCAACCTCTGCCCCAATTTTTCCAGCATCTACTTGGGGCTAATTCAACTGAAGGTCATCTTGCCCCACAGTGGCTATATCTGAAAGCAACTTAGGTATAGCCAGGTTTCCACTCAGCCTCCAGCCCCTCTATAAATAGCTTGGTGTGACTTTCTTCTGTTTCTTTCCTTATCCTTGCCCTACTGTCTAATCCTCCCCTCAAGAGCACACATTATTTATTTGATTAGGAAAAATGGGTTTATAAGTACATTTGTGAAATGAAATTTTGCTATTTCCTTTAGGGGGCAGAAAACAGATGAAAGCTCTGTAGTACTATCTACCAGGCAACATATGAGACTTTGGGAGATTTGGTCACTCTGTGATCTTTTCTAAATTATCCCCTCTTGACTTTAGTTTCCATGTCTATTAAGTAAGGAAGTGGTGCTAGATTGCAAGTTATGAGCTGCTGATTCATTGGTTATATTCAGTTATTGAGTCCTATTTTTCTTTCCTTGATTAAATACAACAAGTAAATGGAATGTGTCAATTAATAATCCAGAATACAGACTTCCCAGGACTTTTTAACAATTCAACAGTATTTCTCTAAATTCCTGAATAACAACGATATGGTATGTGGCTTCTCTCATTCTTCACCCTCCTCCAAGCTTGTATATTTATAGTCTCACCATTTGTTAAAGTCACTATGTCTTTGTCTTGCCTAGTGAGCACTTTCTCTTGATGTCCTTGAATGAGATGCCTCTCATGATCCTCCTCTCATGGGCAGAGGAAGATGCTAAGTGTCAGAGATGACTGGAAGCATTTTGCTAAACCTTAACGAACCGCTCCTCCTTCCCACGGGGAAGCTGAGAAGCAGCAGAGGGTGCAGGCCTTTGTGAAGGTCCCTCCACACAGCTCAACCTGAAAAGGCGACAGCCTGGCTTTGAAAGTCGCAGAAATATTCTTCCGTTGGGGTTGGTAGCTGATTCTCTAAGTAATTTGCAATTCAAGTGTCTCTTTGTTTTGTATGAAAATTTGCTGCTATTTGGAAAGTGGGGACGAGCTAAATTGCATCCTGCTGGTTTTACTTTGACTGTATCAAAAAAGAAACTGTTAATCTGGTTCCATAATTAACTGCCCTGTTTTAAAAAGGCCCTGGGAGAGAGTCCAGAGAGTGGCTGTCAACTCCCTGCCTCTCTGCTCAATAACTCTGTTTAATAGGATGCCCTGAAAGGAGACTGGTTCCAGGTGGAGAGGACTCCTGATTATGTCTCTGATCTTCAGTCTCCTTCGTCCCCATCCAGCATTTAGCAAGCTCCTACCGCAAGTAAGGCACTGGATCAGTTGGGGGTATCAAGATAATAAATCCCTGAGTAGCTTCCAAGGAACATAGTTAATTTTTCATCTATCGATCCATGAATGAGGCTCCTCCCTCCAAAATATATACAGTGTGCTTTTCCAAGTCCTATGTGAGGCACTGGTGTTTGAGAAATACAAAACAGACTAACGCATCATTCAAAACTTCTACAGTGAAGAGTTCACTCTTGACAAGGGCCGTAGAGTTAGCATCATTGAAAAGAAGGTACTAATATTGGCTCTGACGCCTAAATTATCTGTGACCTTCCATGTGCTTAGACCTGTTCATGAAGTGCTAGAGAGGAGGGGGCACTGAACCAAGCAGAGGTAGGCGGTAGGTGTTAAATCTGCTATTCTGGCAGGAGAAGAGGGGCCGCACTAACATTAAGAATGGACTAATCTGAGCCCTACTGCAGACTTTGCTTAACGCTCATCGTTTCAATGAAGCTTGATAAATCAATTAGTTGTTCAGGCTACAGATAGCAAGCAGACTCAAGTCAGGTCCCAGAGGACATGTGGTCAGAATTAACGAAAAGACTGAGACCTGAATATCCACGTCCAATTTTCAAGGCACAAGCTTTAACTGCTGGGGTTGGTGGTGGTGGGGTGGGTGGAGGGGGAGATAGAGAGGAGTGCTTGAGTTTATTTCAACCAACTATCCCCTCTTCTTATAAATCTTTCCAAATGTTTATCTGTGATGTACTCAGTGAAAAATTGTACTGTGACTGCTGGGGTGAAAGAAGCAAGACAGATAAGGTGTTTGTCTACCTGAAATGTACATGGATTGGCTCTCTTCCCTAGGGCACAGGAAGAAAGAACAAAGATCCAGCCAGAGTCAGTCTTCAAGTTGATCCCTCAAGGAGAGGGATGCCCATGAGGTATTCTTTCCCACCTTCAGATAATTTTGGTGGTACCCTGTTTCCTTCTTCTCTTTAAGGGGCAATTATTATCTCTTTCGTTTCCTTCTTTTTCTCTGAAGTGTAAAGAGAGACATAGTCTCTGGAATGTAATAAATCAACCCCCACTCCTATCCTCAGTTCTATCCAGGAAGAATAAATGAGGAACTTGTTCTTTATAGCTCATTCCACAGCCCAAGTCAGTTTTCAGTGACATGGGCTCTTCATTGGGAGGAGCTAGTGATCCCATTTTTAACCTTGGATGCAGTTCTATATGTGCCAGAGAAAAACCACCCTGGTATGCATCAATTTTGCCCAGAAAGCTGGCTGGCCCCGAAACATCCTCTACGTGGCTTTTTAGAATTGGTGCATGATGCCTGCTACATGCAGAGGGCAACTAAGTCTACACATTGTGTTATTCTTAAAATCAGAATAGCTCAGCATTCTTATGCCTGGGAGATACACGAGAATCAAGAGAAAACTGCCCCTTGTGTTCTGCATCTGTAAATAAGGACAAGTGCAATAAAACCTTGAAATTACAAGAGAATGAAAGTGCTGAGAAAAATCTCACAGTCTTTGGCCCTGATGGATAAGATAATGACTCCCCGAGGATGGAGGATGCCCTTGTCCTCAGGCCTGAACACTGCTATGTAGAGGAACTTCAGGAATGGCATGGAAGTTACAGACCTTAAGAGAGAGGGGTCATGTCAGATCATTAGAGTGGACTTTAGAGTAGGGTCTTTAATGGTGCCAGAGGAAAACGGAGGTTATTGTTAGAATGATGATGGAAGAGGCTGAGAAAATGGAAGCACGAGAAAGATTGATCTGCATTTCTGTTTAAAGATGGAGGAAGCAGGGCATGAGCCAAATAACATGGACCATCTCTAAAAGCTTCAGATGGGTCTAGCAAGGAATGAGTTATCTCGGTCTTCACACAGCAAGAAACTACATTCAGTCAATACCCTGAATGAGGAGGACATTCCAGTGTCTCCCATTATTCTGATTTTATAGAATCACGGCAAAACTGGCTGCTTAGTTTTGTATTCTTCTGACTGCAAAAGACCGCGAGAGGTCAAACAGTCATACATATCCATCTTGGGCAGCAAGATGAAGGCTCTAAAGATGTTTACAGAATATGTCCTGGTTGGTCCATGTAATATTATACTGCTTTCTCATTTGCCAAAACTTGGTCATATGATCACATGCAGCTTGGAGAGAGCATAGACAGGTAATTGTACATCAGGATTCTCAGAGACTGAACACGTTCCCCTTACATATTCAAACCTCAAGTGGATTAAATCTCAAATGTAAGATACCAAATGATGACAGACTTTGAAGAAAAGATAGGGAAAATGAATCTTGACATTGGCTTGGAGAAGGCTTCTTTTCTTTAGATGAGATCATAAAAGCACAGGCAACTGAAGAAAAGATGTGTATGTATTTCTTTGTACTGCTTTATTTGGATGGAGAAATATGTACATATAGGCCAATGAGATTATGTCAATATAAAGGATTTTTTTTTTACAGAAAATGACATATAACAGACTAAAAAGACAGCCTACGAATGGGTGGATATAATTGCCTATTATATAATTGACTATGAAACAAAGTCCATATTTGGAACTTAATGCGATTTAAAAGAGCTTAATAGACAATGGATAGGGCTCTTATTAGACACCTCTCAAAGGAAGGCGAAATGCCACAGGTAAATGCAAAAATATTCAATATCAGGGCTCTTCAAGGTTTCACAAATTAGCCTGCACTGAGCTACTCCCTTGCTCCAATAAGAACGGTAATCATAAAAAGACAAAAGGAATCAAGTATTGATGAAGATGCTGGAAAAAAAGCAAGCCATTATATTGAATTGGTGGAATTGTGTTTAATACAGCTCATTGAGGGGAAAAGTTAGTAAGGGTCCTCAAAAATTAAAAACAGAACTATTCAATTACCCAGCAGTCCCAGTATTGATTATATTTTCAAAGGGGGAGAAATCAATATAAAGAAACATGTACATTGTCATGTTTATGGCAGGAGTATTCCATAGTAGCCGAGACTTAGATTTTACCTAAATGCCTAACAACAGATGAATAGACACAGAAAATAATGTGCGCTGTATATGTGGAATCCTATTCAGCCATGAAAATGAAATCATGAGACAAAAAAAGAACGGCTGAACCTGACATTGTGTTAAGTGATAAAAACAAGATATAAAAAAGACAAAAACTGTATTGTTTCTTTAACCTATGGGAATATTATAAAACATATCTCATATAAGTGGAGAGTAGAACAGTGATTATCAGAGTGTTATCAGGGGAGAATGAGAAAGGAAAGAAAGGGCAGGGCGGTCGACAGAGTCAAGGTAATAAGATGGAGGAACAAGCTTCAGTGATCTACTGTACTTCTATGGTGACTGTAGTTAACATGAGCATATAGTGTATACTTCAGAATAGCTAAAAGAGAGTCCTTCGAATGTTCTTATTCCAAATACAATAAATTCATAAAGTGGCAGATATGTCACCAATGTATGCATGCATCAAAACTTTAAACCATAGTCCCAAAACATGTCTAAATAGTGCTAGGATTTTCATTCGTAAGGTTGTGGGAAAGGATGGATTTGGGGAGAGTAATAGCATTAGCATTCATGTGGTCATTTATACGGAGATACCGGATGTCTCAAAGGGCCACAGTTAGGAAACCATCCTGACTGAAATGTAAATTATTCACTCTAGATTAACCCAGGTTTTTTCTCTTTTCGTGCTCATAGTACCTTTCTTTAAGTCCATTTTTCAGTCTTTGTTAGTTCTGTTCAATCTTAAGGACCTATTTCCTTAAGAAATTTCTTACCTCCTCCAATTACTCTAAATTCTACTCAGAAGGAAACAATCCCGCCCCCCTTCTATAAACTTCCTCAACATATACTTACTCTTTGTTACCCTATTTTGCAGGGCGATCTCTCTCCTGACTCCCTTCCTACCCCTTTCTCTGACTGTGCGTGTCTGTGTCTCTGTGTGTGTGTTTGTCTGTTGTCTATCACGTTTTGGAATACAGATGATTTTCTTATGTACAGCTATATTTCCCACAATGCCTCTGAACATGTTATGAACGACGGTAGCATCTCACAGAAGGGATCATCATTTTGAGTCCTAGTCCTCACACTTCTTTCCTCTTAATCATTTTCTCCTTTCCCATAAGTGTTCAGCTAGAGACTTCACTACTAATCATCCTGTGGTTGTTTGTGACCTTGTAGCTATTCTCACAGCCAACGAAATGTGAGTAGAAGTGTGGATCCAAGGTCTGAGGCCGTTTTCAGTAGGACAAAGCTACTTGCCCAACTTCTTTTTCT
Organism: Ellobius talpinus; assembly: GCA_001685095.1. Taxonomy (NCBI): domain Eukaryota; kingdom Metazoa; phylum Chordata; class Mammalia; order Rodentia; family Cricetidae; genus Ellobius; species Ellobius talpinus. The sequence goes on from LOJH01007443.1 coordinate 17,037, forward strand.
ACTCTGACGTGCTTGCTGGGAAAGAACACAGTACCCATTTTGGTTATAGGATTGCAAGTCACAGGTTGAGAATAGTGGGCCACCTATCCATCCTGTGACTTGAAATGACCTCTCAAAACTGTTTCTCTAGTCTGCCCTCTCATCTTTGATTAAGCCCATCCTTCTGAGTGGTCTCCATGACAGTTTACCTGCGTCTTACCTCATTCGAAAGATTAACTGGTCTTTAACAAAAAGAAATACAGCTTCCAATCTTAATTGCCATTTTACCAGGAGAGTGACACCTATCTTAAAATGATGAGACCTATATCATTTAACTGGAATTATACAGTCCAGCCCTAAAGGCAGCTGGGGCATGTGCTGGAGATGTAGGCTCAGATTCTTGATCTTGGTTTGCCAGGAGGGTTAAACAAACAGGCTTGGTCTCAGAATTTAGCTATTACCGTTGAAGTCATTCTTCAAAATATTTTTAATTAGGAGTTATGTTCAGACTTTTAAAACAGTATTTTGTACTGATACCCACTGATTTATGCTTCTTAAATCCATCATCTTAGAAAATGATCTGCCGTTGTCTAAGTATTTTTTGCCATTGGGAACATTCTACAAAGTTCCCTTTTTTTCCCCCATGTCATTCCTTCTTAGGAATCTAGGCAATTCTGCTGAGCATTCATTTCCTGGGTGACTATTAACAATAAAATGCATTGTATTGGCGTGCTGTCTAATACTTTCCAAGCCCTTTCACACTCTAACAGCATTTCATCTAAGATGCGTGGGAAGTTGTGACTGTGGCTCTTGAGTATTCCTCTTCCTTTTCATATCCCCACTCTGTAGACCCTCAGTCCCTCACAGCAGAGTCTTGAAATGGCAGGTATTTAGCTATCTCTTATGAAGAGTGTTACACTGCAATCATATCTTCCCTTCAGGTAATGACATACTATTTTTGTGTCATTTCATAGACCTCCCCCCCCCCGACAGATAAAGAATAGTCCTCACTACTAGGGACAGAGCAATGACTAAGACAGGCAGTGTTCTTGTTTGTATGGCTCTAGTGGCAGCTGGTGAGTCACATTTCCAGATTGTGGTTATCTGTGCATCTTCTCTGAACAACTGCTGTCCTTCTTTCCCCATCGTATGATTCTGATGGAACTGGTGCCCATGGAAGGAGGCAAATAGATAGCCCAGCTCTGGCTTTTCTGAGCATTGCAGTCCTCTCGCTTCAGTGATTAGAACATGTAAAGTCATATGACCCAAATATAAGCCAGTTGAGGTCATGTCTGGGATTTAGAATCTAGAAAATAGGAGAGCCAAGCTCTTCTGATCTGTCACATTAGGCAGAGATGGAGTTATCTTGAGGTCAACTGGGGCTATGTCTTTCCCAATAGGTTGGAGAGACAGGTTTTCAACTGAGAGGCCTAGTCATGAAGAAGTAGTGGGGAGATGGAGAGGCAGACACTGAGGGATGCATGGCTAATTACGGTAATTTGGGAGGCAAAAGAATAAACTGGCAGATACTGCAATCCTGACTGGCACATAGCACTTGCCATTTGCAAGTTGCTTATTTGTTGAGCTGAACATTACTTTTGAGTTTCTTAGTCTAGAAATCTCTATCACCCAGCTTGGTGAACTGAGCAGAAAACATGCTTGGCATTACTCCTCAAATGAATGAACAGCACAGTATTGACTCCATCTCCAGCTACGTGAAGATGCTCAAGATTTTAAAAATAGTTTTTAAGCTGTGTTCTCAAAGTATTTCAATGCAAGGTGGTAGTGAAGAAAAAGGACTTAATCATCAAGCAGGCCTAGTTTTGATGTCTAACTTCAGAAGCAACTGTCTGAGTGATGTTCCGAAAAGAATAAACACCACACCATATGAGCTTGGGGGGAGGCCATATGGAAGTCAGGGTTCAGACTTAAGCATGACAGCTGATGTATAGTTGAAAGCACCTCTGCTGTCTTTAGCCAAGAAGCCACTTCTGAGAGGCTTCTATTTTTCAGAAACTGTGTCAATACTACGGATACAGGAGAATGTGGCAGATGTGGGCTTTACCCTCAAGGAGTTTCTGCCTCAGTGGAATGAGATGGCAATGCTGAAACAAACAGATGGAGGATTAGTCTAAGGACATGGTCACTGGTCATGGGAATAACAAAAGAAGGGATAGATGTGAGTGGGACATCCCAAATCAGTGGTAAGAAGGCTTCTAAGGGAAGATACGTTTCTCCAGGTCTGAATCTCAGAATCAGTGGCATCATTTAAAGTAGATACTAAGATTATTTCTTACTCTCTTGCATAGTAAAACAAATAAGCCAACTCAGGCAAACACAATGCTTCAGACAGAGAAACCCACAGATATGAAGGCTGAGGCTTCCACGTGTTTGAGTGCTGGAAAGGAAGCTGTGTAGTACGATGTGAAGTGAGCAGGGAGAACAGTGGGGGATGTGAGATAGAGGCTAACATTATTTGTTAGCCACTTCAGCTGCATGATGAGGGCAGCCACCATATCAGGAGCCAGGAATGCATGCACAAAAGGACAAATAAGCTACCTTGAAGAGCTTTCATCTTACCCAGATTCACCAACTTTTGTCAGAGGAGATTTCAGGTGAATTGATTTTTTTAAAAATAACCATAACTTGTTCATATTTTATACCTACTGTTAACTTTGCCATTATGACTAATCTAGGGACAGAAAAAGACTTCTCTCTGAAGTCTTTCTTCTTGAAGGAAGCAGGAGACAGTTGTTCAGTAAATATGAGCTTGCTCATCAGGAAAAATCAGTGAACTTCATTCTTACCAAGGACAACCCATATCACACAATGCTTTGCAGTAAAAATGTGGGTCATACCCATTAAAACCCAGAGTGGCTGCTCAAGCTCTCTGCTGGTGATGGATTGCAGTAGAAGTCATGTTCGAGTACTTTCCACATTGGCTGCCCTTGGACATTTTCTGATTTCTCTACGCAAAGTCATTTGTAGGTATCGCAATGTTTTATTCATGTGACTTTGAGGGTCCAGAGGGCTTAGAGGAGCAGAGGAGAATTTATCTGTGAGATAGAAAAGGGTAGAGTCCAGAATTGATCAAAACTCAGGCAAAAATCAGGACACAGTGAGATGTCAACCTATTTCCCATAAGAATGCCTTATCATTCTCTCGCTGGGAGATCACATCCATCTTCATAGTTTTAAATACCACGTACAGACTGATGATTTTGGAATTGCACTTATAGCTCAAACCTTCCCTTGAATGCTCAATCCTAGTTGGAGGTCTCAGGCATCTCTAACTTGACACGGCTCTGCAAAATCTATTCATAATTAATTTCTACTTGTTTTCACTAACATTCTTTTCTTTCTGTATTTTCCAGGATCTTTGTAAATTGTACAACCACCCACCAATTGTTCCGTTCTGCTTTTCTCCTCATGCCCAGTATCTAGTACATCACCTAAGTCTTGTAGCATCCAGTTATGAATGCTATCTCAAATATTTCCCCCTCATTGCCATATCCATGGTCATTGCTCAAGTCCTTATCTCTACTATCTGCTCTAGAAATCCATGCTTCAGATTCTTCTCTACTTTTGCCTCCTCATGGTCCATTATCTACAGAAACAGTTTGAGTAATGCAAATTAGATTAACTAGACTCTCATCTCTTGACACACGTGTTAAAAGCTTTCAATGGTGTTTTGAATGTCACTCACAGTTTTGAATGTCAGCTTCCCACCTGAATTATAAGGCAAAAAGAATTATCTGTCCATTTCAGTAATCTTACACCTTGTACCTTCCCTGTTCATGTCTAAGTTTTGGTCACAGTGGCATTCTGACTACACCAAGACACACCAAGCTCATTGACTCCTTAAGGTATCATGATTGGAATAAGATGCCTTCTCAAACCTCTGTGCAGTGAACTCCTTCATTCTCACCCAAGAAATCAAAGCTTATCTTCTTCCTTCCCCTAAAGGATCATCTTCATCAATACCATCCTCTATTGCACTGTACACTCCACTCACAGCAATTTCCAAAGTTCAAAATGACACTCTTGTTTCCATGTCATTATCTATCTGTTCAGATTACATTGTGATCCACAGATATAAGAAAGATATTCATCTTGTAAATGTATTGTCTTCACGTCACTGAGCAGGCCTCCTCACATAAGGACCTCAATAGTTGCTGAAGGAATAAACGTGTGAAAGCTTCATCCTGATGGAAAACAATGAGGCTCATGTTACATTGCAGCAGTCCCTCTTGCATTTTAATCCTGACGTGGTTCCCTAGTCTCTTTATTCCTTTGTCTGTCTGTCTATCTATCTATCTATCTATCTATCTATCTATCTATCTAT